>CAUYRH010063741.1:0-11396 GCA_963574655.1 Perodicticus potto | reverse complement strand
CGTTGTATCCAGATCAAGTACAATGATTTTGAAATATTTCTTCTTTTTCTATTATCTATAAGATTTGGCATGATCTGTTTTTTGAAACTCTCCTTTACTTTTATTTATATAATATTAGTTGTCTATTTTTTGAGACTTTGGAAAAAAAGATAAAAAGTTAACTGATGACTTCATACTGAGCCTCAGAGTCAAAGCACTCTATAATGTCTTATTTGAGAATGTGAATGTTACTTTCTTGGCGTTATTATTACTATTATTGCTTAATATTTCAATGCAGTAATCATCTGTTTTCTTTTCTGCATGTATTTTTCTTCGTTCATTCTTTAAGTGGTTTTTGTTTCTAGTCCTTATCTTAAACATTTTTATTGTTATTAAATTTTAAGCCTTTTAAATTCTGTGAAGGCAAAAAGTGGAAAGCTAATTAACACATGTATATGTAAAAATAAAAAAAAAATCTGTCTTCTTAGCAAAACAATTTCTTTTAAAAAATGGCCCTCTTTTACACCCTAGGAATGTCTTCCAGTTCACTGAAATCTCTTTTCTCTCTTGTCAATGTAGCAAGCACATCAGACAGAGAGTAAGTTTCTGTGTCTTTCTTTTTAAAAAAATTTATTTTGTTGTTTTTTAACTGGCAAATAATAATTGTACATATTTGTTAAGTGGAGGAGCTAATGAAATTTCGCCCCAAAGTATGAGTACTTGGTACGTAGAATACTTTGAATTAAAGACCACTGGGGATTAGAAAGCATTTGGAAGGTGCTTCCCTCTATCTGCATGAAACTGGACTGAACTGATCAGAAGATCAAAGTTAGCAACTGACTTCCTCACCTCTCCCGGTCACCCCAATGTATTGCAACAAAGAAGATCAAGAATGCTAGCAAATCTGGCTCAAATCATTTAATACCAGGCTCTCAGGTTAATTTACAAGTCAATAGTATCCCCAGCTATTCATCCTCCTTAGCGACCACTTGGTCCTGAAATCTCCATTTCCCCCTGTCTTCGGCATATATACAAATATCTGAACTGCTTTGAGTGATTGGGGAATCACTCTTGTGATCCTGCCCATGCTGATGGTATTTTGAAATAAACATTTCTCCCATTAACATGCCTTAATTGTTAGTTGATCTTTCAGTGAACTTTCAAGGGTAAAAGGGCAAATTTCCCATCACCCCTACTTAAGGTACAGTTCCGAGTTTCAATGCATCATTTCTTCAAACATTCATTGCTTTTCTTGTGGTGAGAATGTTCAAAATCTTCTTTTCTAGCCATTTTGATTAGACCATACGCTGTTGTTAACTCCATCTGTATGACGTAATCACCTGTCTGTGCCAAGCACACCAGCACTTATTCCTCCTATTGAACTATGACTCTGTGCCTGTCAACCCATCTCTCCCCACCCCTTCTCCTCCTCTCTTCCCAGCCACTGGTATCTCTACTCTCTAACTATAAGATCAATATTTTTAGATTCCACATATGACAGATGTTCACAGAAAAGGAGCCATACTCTGTAAAATAATTTTAAAAGGTTTATTCTGAGCCAAATTTGAGGACCATGGCTCAGGGCTATGCCTAAAAAGCCTTGAGAAAGTAGAGTCACTGTGGTTGGTTTACAGTTTGGTTTTATACATTTCAGGCAGACAGGAAATATAGGTAAAATCATAAATCAGTACATGGAAGATATACATTGGTTTGGCTGAACGAGGTGGAACATCTCAAAGCTGGGATTACAGGTTAGAAGTTATATTTCACAGGAATAGCACGCACTTGGTTATCTAGTCACCCCAAATTTCTTGTTTTGCTTCAGGGCCCTTTCCAACTTTCTTGTCCAGAAGACCGTAATTCTCTCCTACCTCTCTGTAGCCCCTTTAACCTCCTTTCATCCCTAAATACAATTTACTTTCAATCCTGGTTGTATTTGGGAATTCCTAGTAAGGATTGCTTTTGATAAACTCTTACATTAACATTATTATTAATGATCAAATATCTTACAGGGCACCTAATTATCATTATTGAATGGGAGTTCTTCTTGAGGTCCAAGATATGTTTATTCCAAGATTCAGCCCACCACCCTACCCCAGTCTTGTATGAGAGTAGTGGAATAGATGTAAGAGTGTGGTTCATTGTCAAGATGAGGAAGCCAAGACCAAAACCAATGTTCCCCAAACAGTGAGGCTCTAGGAACACAGGGAGTTTCATGAAAAGTAGGAGCAACTGAAGATATGGCTAGAACAAGATAAATGGTGATGAACTCCTTAGGGAGTTGACAGAAACTTAGTTGTGAATATGTTTGAGAAACCCTAGGACTGGGGTGGGGAACCTGCAGACTGAAGGCCACAAGTGGCCTTCTAGATCCTTCATAGTAGCCTTTTGACTAAATCCAAATTTTGCAAAACAAAGGCTACACTGAAGGATCTAGAAGGCCCCCTTTAGCCTGAAGGCCATGAAATTCCCTAGGGAAATGCTCAGAAATAGCTGGGAAATTTTTGAATAGTGGACGCATTTTTATTAATTAATCAAAAATTAATTTTTATTTTTCTTATTGGGATCCTATGTGGTCTGGGAAAGAAAAGGTAAAAAAAGGACTCACAGAACAGAAAGGAAAATTTAAGATTACCAAGCTTAATGCTCTCTTTTAAAAAGTGATAAAGATAGAATTTTTAGAAAAGTCCCTTAAAGATTAGCTGATCATATTCCCTCATCTATTTTACAGGTGAAAAAACTGAAGCAGAAAAGGAGCAGGGCTGGAGTTCCTCTGGTTGTATTATCGATTGTTCTGGAAGCTTTCCCCCTGAGCCTGGTAAGGAATGCTGTCTACTTCACAGGATTCAAAGATACATGGCTGCAGGGCCCTGTCAGAGCCAAAGCATAAGACTTTGGAGCAATATACTTTTTCATCTTCATTTCAACTATTGTGTTGTGACTTCAGGATGAAACAATTACTAAAGTGAAATATCTAAATTCCAAAGTTTAAAAAAATGGTAAAATAAAAACTAATTTCTGTTTTTATTCAACAAATAATGCGAAGCAAAATAAGGCACTCTCGAGATATTCATTCAACAGGCCTTCAAGAAGTATTTTACAGGAATAAAAACATTCTGCTTCCTGCTCTCCAGAGGCTATCATTCCAAATTGGATGGTGGGATTTGGGCAAAACGAAACCGCAGTGCAACGTCGGGCGTGTCCAGTGTGTGACAGGCTCAGGACTAGACATTACCAAGAACACACACTTGAGGAAGAAATTCCATGCACTAGGGGGAAGCCAATGAATGACGTACGAAAGGTAGGAGCAAGGATCGATTTTCTGGCAGAAAAACATCATAAAGAGAGGAAAAGAATAACACCAGTGCTAAAAACCAACTACCATTAGTTGAACACCTACTATGTTGCATATTTTAGCTAATTAATTTCTCATGATCATCTTGTTAGGGTGGCGTGGTGATGGCTGGAGGCAGTCACTGAAATAATTGAAGAAAATAAGAACAAGCAAAGTTTTACAAGGCAGGAAACGTTCAGTTTAACTGTTTGGACAGCAAACTGGGCCTCACCTTAGAGATTGCAGGCCTTGAAGAAAGCACAGGCTCTAGATTTCATATACAACTTTTGAGGGGTGTCGGCTGTTTTCCTATACCATGTTTCCATAACAAGTCCTATCTATCTGTCCACATCAGAAAGTCCCAGGGACATTAATCGCTTCCCCTGCACAGCAAGCTCCCCCAAACAAACCACCAGCAAGATCTTGGACCTGCAAGTTCTCAGTTAGAGTTTAGCTCCGTTCCCACAACGGCCCAAGTCAGCCTGACTCAGGCCAGTCCAGAATGACCTATCTGCACCCACCATTTATCCTGCCCATGTCAAATAACTGCCCAACCTAACAATCTTACCAAGAATTTACTATTATCTCTATTTAAAGGCTGGGGAAACTGAAGGAGGTAAAGGAACCTGTTTAAGTACATACAGTAAGAAGTTTAAACTCAGTTTTATTTGATTCCAAAGTTTCAGCTGGTACCACAAATAATTTCTAACAAAGCAGGGAAAATGCAATTAACATTCAAGACTCCTGAAGGATTCAGAATGGCGCTAGTTGGTTGTCATTGGGAACTCAGAGGTACATGTCCCTCAGCTGGCATGAACAAGCTGGGCAAAGGTTCTGTCTATTAAATATTTCTCTGCTATTAAAATCCGAGAAAGTTAGAAAAATATAAGAGGCTGATGCATAATACATTACCTTTAATAAACATGTATTTAGAATCACTAAGTAAAAAAAAAAGAGCTTAGAATCATTACGTGATGACTTTTAAGTCATTATGGATGTGTGGAAAAGCTTAGCACTATTTAAGTAGTATTTTTTAATTAAATATGTGTGAAATCTGGCTTCTGTTTTTTAATGGCCTCCCACAATACCCATCCAAAAAATATTGGAAGCGATTTTATTAGTCTCATTCTTGTGTAATGAGATATGTTTGCCATCCATGTGCCCAAGAGATCGGGCGAAGCACTCAACATCCCGTTTGGGCGACTGCCGTCCACCTTCCGAGAAGCAACCTTGGCTTTACTTGGTACGGTTCCAGCTTTAAGGCCGTCAGACACTGAACTGAAGCACCTCAGGCAGGACGGCTTCCCTTTTTCATTTCTTGAATTCTGTCTCTGCCAGTACCCTTTAGTTGAGATGAAAGGCCAGATTGCTATCTGGAATCCCTATGTTAAAGCTAATAATTACCCTTTCTATTTTTCTTTTTCCTTTACTGCTGTTGCCATTTGGGGTAAAACTTGCTAACTGGCCAGGAGGAATCTTTACTGGAATTTGTTCCTTATCTGACTGTCAAGGAACAGGCAGACAACGATCTTTCTGGTTTGGTTGAAGAGCAGCGCTTCCCAGAGACAGGAGGTCCCTCCCGCTCTCTATGGTTGAGTGGCTTCTTCAGGCCCAGGGAGCAGAGAGACCCAGAGTTGTGTCCCTTCCTCATGGAAGGACAGAGTTAGCTAACGGCAGGGAAGCACCCAGAAAACATGTGCTCAGATTTGCCTGGATGGCAGTGAAGATGTGCGTGCAATCGACTTCCTGAAGAGGATAATGCTGTTGGGAGCGATGTGGGTTTCTGTCTTAAGTAAATCCTGCTTGGATCATCCTCCATCAGCATGAACTGCCCTGGTGTTTTATAAGGGCAAGTTTCAGCAAGTGTGGGGCAGCAGAGGGAGCTGGAGGATGGAGACAGAGGTGCCACCGCAAACTCCATCCCTTCCTTGTCAGATGAGCCCAGGAAAGCCCTGCAGCCCCAGATGAATCTCAGTTCAAGTGAAAAGTTGGAGTAAGACCTAGGCTCCTGGGGAATTTGGTGGGTTAAATGGGCTCGTGCTTAGAATCATTAAACCCATTGTTTTAATTGAAGGTTGCTCACCCTTTTACTCACAGAGGGACATGCAAACATTTCTGTGTCTTTCCTCTTTTATCCACAAAAGATTTGATCCCAGATGTACCCTTTATTGAGAGCTGAAGCTGATTAGACTTTCCCCTGGGGGTGAATCTTCTTCTCTTTTCCTTTCTCAGATTTTTCTGGCTTCGCCACAATCAGTGCCATGAATATCAACATTGTTATCTCTAAGACGTTTATCACAAAACTGGCAAAAACCACATGGTCACATTATTACAAAACACCTGTTGAAATGATTTTTGAGACAATGTTTCCAGGTTTCTAGGATGCTGATGTAAGGAGAATGGTCTTTTCACTCGGGAGACTTGGGGTGGAGATGTCTCTTGTGGCCCCTGCACCGATCACGGGAAGGACTCCCCGGTGTGGGTGGGCTGAGCCGCCCTTTCAGTTCCAAACTAAGGCATCCGGGGCTGCGGCCACTTTCTGCAGGTGCCTGGTCCTGGCACTGAGCTGAGGGTGGAAACTAACGCTTGTGTTCTCCTAAGTCGTAGGCAGGCACTCAAAGAGATTGGCAGGAGGAGTACAAGTAAAAGGGGCTTCTTGGGAGACAGCTGGCAATGCTGACGGTGTGTTCCCATCACTCCGTCCCACTCCAGCCAGGGTCTGTTCTCCTTCCTCAGAGTGGCTGTGTCTCTGTTAAGATGCCCCTCTTCAGGCGGATTCTGTCACCTTACTGTTAGGCACATCGCAGACACTTGAAATTTGTTTCTACCCAAGAAAAAAGCCAACTGGATTAGAGTCTGAGAACAAATCGTGGAATAATAGTGATTCATTGAGAACACAATAACCCATAAATCCTAAAAGAAAAAAATGCTAGACCGGGGCCTACTCATGGTGCCTTCCCTTGTTCTTTGTATTAATCTCTATTTTCATTTCGCTTTTGAAGAGAAGCTGATGCATCACTCACAATCTGAGGGGTAAAGGGACTAAACATTCACGTTCCAAGAGTCAGCTGCTGGAGGAAGCATTAACTCCGATGCAGAGGAATGTCCCAGCATGAATCTTTCCACACAGCAAGGAGTTTGTTCAGCCCTTCAGAAAGCAAGGGGTCACTTTTTGCACTGGATGCATCAGAAAGTGTCCACCTGTGACTGTGACAGAGAGAATTCTGAGGTATGGGGGAAACAAGAATCATGTGGGATGCACAGCTGAGAGAGAGATGAAGCATCAGAAAGTGTCCACCTGTGACTGTGAAAGAGAGAATTCTGAGGTATAGGGGAAACAAGAACCATGTGGGATGCACAGCTGACAGAGAGACATTGCACTGAGTAAGGCTTTTGCCACTTCCTTGGTGAGCAAGGAACCAGGAAACTATTATTGGGATCCATAGATGGTTCTTGAGAATTTATTGGGTTTTTGTTGTTTGTTTGCTTGTTTGTTTGTCTGTTTTTTGAGACAGTTTCTGTTGCCCAGGCCAGAGTGCCTGGCATTAGCCTAGCTCATAGCCACCTTAAAGCTGGATCAAGTCATGCTCCTGCCTCAGCTACCCAAACAGTAAAATTTATTATTTATTTAGCTCCTCATACTAACCCTGTTGTTCCTACCACAGGACCTTTGCACGTGTTATTTCCCTTTTCTGGAACGAGTTCTACTATCCTCCGTCCCCCTTAATTTCTAATTGTGCTTCACCTCCTAACATTACTTCTGCAAGAAATCTTCCCTGAAGGGCCTCCCCTAAGGGGCGTGCGACTCCAGAAAACACATTTTTGAAGGCCACTGTCAATATAAACATTTTAATTTAAAAATGTGCTACAGAATTTGAGTGCAAAGTTCATGAAAATCTTAGAATAACAGGTAAAGAAGTTTTAGGTATTGGCGTAATTTCTCAGCCGAGCGGGTGAAAGGTCGTTAGTGTATCCACTTACCGTCTCTCTCCATTTGGGTTTAGGAATCATCTGTTCCTGTTCACAGTTGGGGTAAATATGCTGCCCCTGGCTAATTTCACATATCCCAAGGTGAGAAAAATGTAGCAACTCACAGTGCCATAATTCTTCAGAATGTTTGATTGAAATAATACAGATCTTCTTGCCACTGTGGTTCCTTAACATTATTTATTAAATGCTGGGAACATCATTGCATCTAGGAGCCAATCTGGTGCACTCAGCAAGGCTTTGACGTTCTGTCACTGAACGTGAACAATGTCAGAAACATCAACATCAAACAAGGCCACTTTGTAGCATGATGAGTCAAACCAGAAATAAGGCCACTCTGTCATCATGCCTGGATGTGGTAACATGAGACAAAATACCAAGCATACCCTCTGCCTGCAGAGCTGTCACCAGGGCTGGCCACATGGCAAGGAATGTGGGTGGCCTCTAACAGATGAGCCAGCCCTGATTGACCTTGAACAAGGAAATGGGAACCTAGGCCCTACACTTTCAAGGAACTGAATTTGGACAGCTGGTAACCTGAATGAGCATAGAAGTGGATTCTTCCCATATCTTCCAGAGAGATACAGTCTAGCTGGCATCTTATTTTCCGTCTAGTTAAGACACTGACTGGATAATCCAGTCACATGTGCTGAGACTTCCAACCTATAGAATTGTGAACTAATACAGGCGTGTTGTTTTAAGCCTCTAAAGCATATGGTAGCTTGTTATTCAACAACAGGAAACTGATACAGTCTGGAGTTCATGCTCTTGCTTAAGATTCTTCATTTATTTCTGTATCTACACCACAGCATCTGGTTACAAATAATTTTTGGCAACAATGTACACTATCCAGGTCACTGGTACTTTACCCGTATATAGTATAACAGAATTCAACTCGTACCCCTTAAATCTATTGAAATAAGAAAAAATAAAAATAAAATAAAATCATTTTCTGGAGTTATTTTTTCCACAGTGAATTTGTACAAAGTGTGCTCTATTCATATCTTATGAATAACAATGATTTCTTCAAATAAACCAACCTCTGTTTCTCTCCCTTTCATCCAGGCCTCAGTGACACAGTTTCTCACAACCCCATCCATACCAAGCCTGCACAGAAGTTCCAGGTTTTATGTGTGACCTCATACTTATTTGCATATGATCTAATCTTCCTAAGGGTAATGCTTTTGTTTTTATTTTCATAAAGTCCTGTCTGAGAAGTGTGTTGTGTGCACACAGGTGATGCTTATATGTGACTTCAAACTGTAGATTGTTTTTAATTTATTAAACTTAAATCTCTGAAGTAAGAAATAGATTTTTTATCTTTGAAATTTTGTCTTTTTATAGCATATTTTTGACCATCCAGTTGCTAAGTATTTAGAAAACTGAAATAAATAAATAAATGGTGCTTCTGTTCCAAAGACGGTTCAGATAGGTAGGTAGGACTGCCCCAATCAGTGCTTAAAATATTGGAGAAGAGGTGTCGTTTCTAAGTTCAAATTGGAGCGCATGATTTCTTTTTTTTGAAATAAGCACAAAATGTACCTTTCGAGGTAGATGTTTGCACATGTGTTTGATCAGAAAAGATTCCCATGAGAGGTTAATCTGGTTCCAATGACTGTCGTGGCAGGGTTTGGTGACCTGTTTGCCTGTCTCACAGCCAGATGAATATGGCTTTCCACGTTGCCCCGGACATTTCTAGCTTGTGTTTCATCTCTGACTAGAACCAAAAACCCTTGGTTGAAAGACCAAAGTCATCTTCCTTATCACCTGAACCACTCATTTGTAGTAAAAAAAATGAGAAAACCAAACCAGACAAACAGACAAAACAAACAAACAAACTCAGGCCAGTTTCACTCAAAAATGTCCTGGTAGAAGCTGTAAAAATGTTATTTTTGTTAAAGCTGGATCCTTGAATACATTTCTTTTTGGTGTTCAGTGTGATGAAACGGGAGGCGTGCACACAGCATTTCTGCTGCTGACCTAAGTGTAAATTCTGTCACAAGCAACGGCACCTGTGAGATTGTTTTAGTTGCAAGCTGAACTGGCCACTTTTTTCATAGAATATTTTTTTTTCTCCAAAGAACTACTGACAGATGAGCTGCTGTTATTCAGGTTTGGGTAAAGGGCAGACATTTTCTTGATAATTAATGACATCAGCCTGACAGTTCTGGAAAACAATTATCACTCTTTGTTGCTAATGATAAAATTAAAGCTTTCAAGAGGAAATTAGAACTTGGGAGAATGTAATCTGCCACTCTTAATGTGACAGTTTCCCAGTGCTTAAAACGTTCCTGATGAGCTTGGTGATGATATTAATAAATGTCATTTTTGATATTGCTTAATAAAATTTGTCAACGTTTGGACAGTCTAACTCAGGGAACTGATATAAGTTTATGTATGGGCAAAAAAATTGATTCAAAATAAAAGTTAAAGCTATAGGTATATAAAATTTTATTGATAAGATTTATAATTTTATGTCACAACTAAACTTTAAGAAATCACCACTTGTCTACTTTTGAATTGTGTCAAAGAAGAATATTCACAAATACCTAAAACAAAATTAAAATATTCTTCCTCTTCCAAAGATATGTCTGTATAAGGCTGGGATTTTCTTCATGTGTTTAAACCAAAGAAACAAATTTCAACAGATTAAAAGCAGAAGAAGGCATGAGGATATGGCCAGTTTTTATTAGGCCAGAATATAAAAGCAATTGCAAAAATATTTTAAATGCCCCTCTTCTTGTTGTTTTTTGTTTTGGAAAATATGGCACATTTTTTTTTTATCAAAATGAATAATTTATGTTAACATGTAATTGGTTTTATTGATATTTTAAAATTATGTAGTAGCTAAATATTTAAAACTTCTTCATTTTTATATTAAAAATCATAAATATTGACAGATCTAACCCATCAATACAAGTTGTAATGATCAAAGTTTTGAAAACTCTAAAGGGGACCTGAGAACAAAACATTTTAGAACCACTGCTATTGAGTTTACTGAATTTGAAAAGTACAACCCCGGGCAGTGCCTGTGGCTCAGTGAGTAGGGCGCCAGCCCCATATACCGAGGATGGCGGGTTCAAACCCGGCCCCAGCCAAACTGCAACAACAAAAAAGATAGCCGGGCATTGTGATGGGCACCTGTAGTCCCAGCTACCGGGGAGGCTGAGGCAAGAGAATTGCCTGAGACCAAGAGCTGGAGGTTGCTGGGAGCTGTGGCGCATGGCACTCTAGCGAGGGTGACAAAGCGAGACTCTGTCTCTAAAAAAAAAAAAATAAGAAAGAAAAAAATACTGCCACATACAGAAAAGTGCATGACATAGATATATAATTCAACAAATGATTTTAAAGTGAACATGCGTAGAATCTCCAGTGTGATTAAGAACAACATTGTGAGCACCCAGAAAGCCCCATCTGTCTTCCCCAATCACATCTGCCTCTCTCCCATTATTTGTTTATTCTTAAATAATTTAAAATTTTAATTTATTTAAATTTATAAGTAGACCACCATGTGCTAGTTACTCCTCTAAATGTTTTAATTTATTTAATTATTTTTTATTTTTTTATTTTTTTTGAGACAGAGCCTCAAGCTGTCACCCTGGATAGAGTACTGTAGCATCACAGCTCACAGCAACCTCCAATTCCTGGGCTTAAGTGAGTCTCCTGCCTCAGCCTCCCAAGTAGCTGGGACTACAGGCGCCCGCCACAATGCCTGGCCATTTCTTGGTTGCAGCTGTCATTGTTGTTTGGCGCGCCCAGGCTGGATTCGAACCCGCCAGCTTAGGTGTACATGGCTGGCACCCTAGCCCATTGATCCACAGGCGCCAAGCCATGCCAAGTATTTCATGCCCACGTGGGCACAAGGCAGATGTGATACAGGTGACACAAAAAATAATATATGGACCAGGCTTTATTACGCCCTTCTCTGCAAGTGCAAAGCACAATCCAGGTTCTGTTGTGGCTCATTCAGTCCTGCTTGATAACCAGAACTGGCCAGGACTGTGCTGAGGGCACCCTGGCCTGAGATAATGGCTGCTTGGTCCTTCTGCCTCCCCATAGTGGACTACTGCAGAGCCGCCCTCAGGATGAACAGACC
>CAUYRH010063738.1:0-12785 GCA_963574655.1 Perodicticus potto | reverse complement strand
GTCAGCCTGGATAGGGTGCTGGGGCATCACAGCTCACAGCAGCCTCCAATTCCTGGGCTCAAGCGAGTCTCCTGCCTCTGCCTCCCAAGTAGCTGGGACTACAGGCACCCGCCACAACGCCTGGCCATTTTTTGGTTGCAGTCACCATTATTGTTTGGCGGGCCTGGGCTGGATTCGAACCCGCCAGCTTAGGTGTACATGGCTGGCGCCTTAGCCCGTTGAGCCACAGGCACCGAGCCACCATAAATGATTTTTAACCCAATTCATATTAGAGGGATTGTAAGGTAAAAATTGGGTACAAACATTCAAGAAGTGCTATCTTGCTGCTGCTTCTTGTCAAATTAATCAACTCATTATTTCCTAATCTCTTTCATAGCTTTTGGCATTGGATTTGAATATGTTTGCCCAGTGCTGCTGATCTTTAAATTGCTTTGTTGGGCCGGGTGCAGTGGCTCACATCTGTTAATCCTAGCACTTTGGGAGGCCAAGATGGGCAGATTACTTGAGTTCAGGAAATCGAGATCAGCTTGAGCAAAAGCCAGACGTGGTCTCTAAAATAACCCAGCATTGTGGCCGGTGCCTGTAGTCCTAGCTATTCAGGAGGCTGAGACCAGTGAATCACTTGAGCCCAGGAGTTTGAGGTTGCTATGAGCTATGACTCCATGGCACTCTACCAAAGGTGACATAGTGAGACTCTGTCTAAGTAAATAAATAAGTAAAATTGCTTTGTAGGTCTGGTATTCTATCTTTATTTGATATTATTTAATTTTAATTAATTATTAAATATTTAATATTATACCAAAGTTCTAGACTCCAGAAGCAGATATAACTCAAATCAGCACAAATGTGATTTATGAAGACTGGTCCTGGAAAGTAGTAGTATGTTTTCTTTCTTCTTTTTTTTTTTTTTTTTTGTAGAGACAGAGTCTCACTCTGGTAGAGTGCCATGGCGTCACAAAGCTCACAGCAACCTCCAACTCCTGGGCTTAGGCGATTCTTTTGCCTCAGCCTCCCAAGTAGCTGGGACTACAGGTGCCCACCACAATGCCTGGCTATTTCTTTTGTTTTTCAGTTTGGCCGGGGAGGGGTTTGAACCCACCACCCTCGGTATATGGGGCTAGCGCCCTACCCACTGAGCCACAGGCCCTGCCCGTATGTTTTTCTTGTATTCTGCTGTTTGAACCCGCCACCTTCGGTATATGGGGCCAGGGCCCTACTCAGTGAGCCACAGGAGCCGCCCGCCACAAAAATTTTTTAAATTAGTTAATCATTAGTTAAATTATTTTTGAAAGGTCAAAGCACAAGGAAGTATTTTTTTTAAATTCTTTTTTGAACAACGTAAAGTGTGCAGTGGAAGTTTATAGGTTCAATGTGTTGTATGATTTAAAAAAGGTTGAAAAACACTGACATACAGGGTTCTTAGCATTGCATCTGAAGAATATTAAAGAGTTACACAAATAAGGGGATAATGATCGGAGAAGTGTTTAATGTTTTTTGAGACAGAGTCTCACTCTGTTGCCTAAGGCTAGGGTGTCAGGGCATCATCCTAGCTCACAGCAACCTCAACTTCCTGAATTCAAGCAATCCTCCTTCCCTCAGCCTCCCCAGTAGGCAAGACTACAGGGGGCTCCACAATGCCCAGCTAATTTTTCTATTTTTAGTAGAGACAGGGTCTCGCTCTTGCTCAGGCTGGTCCTGAACTGAGCACAAGTGGTCCACCCACTTTGGCCTCTCAGAGGGCTAGGATAATAGGCATGAACCACCATTCCCAGCCTAGAGAAATGTTCCAAAGGCACCAAAGTCAGTACATTAATTCTGCTGTCAAGTTTTTTTTTTTTTTAAGTGATTGTTGGCTGTCTTTCATCTTACAATAAAGAAAAGGATTGGTGGTGGCACCTGTAGCTCAAGCAGCTAAGGCACCAGCCACATACACCAGAGCTGGTGGGTTTGAATCTGGTTGGGGCCTGCCAAACAATGACAACTACAACAAAAAAAGAAAGAAAGAAAGAAAAGGATTGGCATTGTTCTATGCTACCAGCTATGTAGACTGAAAAGACTTCAACCTGGAAATACTAATGAGAAAAGATAAACTGGCATAAATATACGAAGGACTTCTCCTTAAGAGATTTCCTGGGCATTAATGTTGGAGACATACATTTATAGAGCATAATTGGGCTTGGAGACAAGAAGACTCTTAAGAGGTATAGTATATTGGAATTATGTAGTATATGTAAATAAATGCAAATACAGGATGATAGGAGACAAAAATTGGATGTCATAACAATCCAGCATCTCTTCATACAGGAAAGTCTGTGCAGTTTGAATGAACAGCAGCCCTATCTGAGGAAAAAATATTTTTCTTTTGAGACACTGTCTCACTTTGTCACTCTTTGTAGAGTGCGGTGGCATCACAGCTCACAGCAACCTCAAACTCTTGGGCTCAAGTGATCCTCTTGTCTCTGGAGTAGGTGGAACTACAGGCGCCCCCACAACGCCCGACTATTTTTAGAGATGGGGTCTTCCTCTGGCTCAGGCTGGTCTCAAACCTGTGAGCTCAGGCAATCCACCTGCCTCGCTTCCCAGAGTATTAGGATTACAGGTGTGAACCACTGCGGCCGGCCTCATCTGTGGTTTTTAAAGAAATTATAAATGATGTTTTCAGAGATCCTGTAAGAGAGATTTTCGGGTTCTGAGAGTAAGGGGCATGGCCATCTTCCTAAGAGGGATCCAAAGTGAGTTTGCAACACAGCCTGGCCACCAGGTGTAACACTTCACGTGGCTCAGCCCTGGCGCCGACTACAATTCCCGTCGTGCCCCTTCCGCCTCAGTTTGGCCCCGCCCCTCCGCTGTGGCCCGCTGCGGGCGCAGGCGCGCTACGTTCTGTTTCCGCGGGCTGCAGAGGTTGGGCAGGGCGCTTGGGTACCCTTGAGACAGTGCCGTCCTCCCACTACTCCCCAAAGCTTTTCTTCGGAAGGTTAACCTCGAATGAGGAACGAGCTGGGCGGGAAGGGAGGGGCTACGGCGGCGCGGGCACAGCCCGCCGGGCCCGGGGCGGGGGGCAGCGAGGTCACGTAACGGCTGCTCCCGCGTCTGGCCGGGCAGGGGGCGCCCGCCCCGGCAGCCCGAACCCTGCTGCGCGCGCCGCGGCTGGGAAACAGTTACCGGCTAGTAAACAACAGCTGCGCGCGCACCGCATCAGCTGGCGCTGGGATCCCTCACCTGCGACCTCCTGCCCGCATCCCCGCTGCCCCTCCTGCCCAGCCGGGGCCAACTCGCGTGGCGTCTCCTCTGCTTGGATCGGAAGGAAGAACGGCGAGGGGTTGACCTGCGCCGGGGACGGGGTAGGGGAGAAAGCTTTTCCCGGCAAAGGGGTGGCCGGTCCTGTCACGCGCAGGAGAAACCTAGCGAGCCGAACGGGGGCTCAGTGGACTAGCAACGACTTGCCACGACCCTGACCTGCAGTTTGAGGTGTCCTGATCTGCTAGCCTCCTTCTCCCAGATCCCAGGGACTTTTCTGCCAGGAGAAGAGCGGTCGTGCCACCCCCGCAGACCTTTTGGAGGCAGGAATCCGCTCTACCCCTGCATCCTTCTCCGCTCACCCTCCTTTCCTCATTCCCCTCCGTCTAGTATCGTGGGTTATTTTTCCCGTTATGCATGCGCACCTTTTCCACCAGACGCAAGTGGATTATCGACCTCAAAAACATCGGGTGGCTCTACACACACCTCCCAGCCAGACCTGTGAGGTATTCACCTGATACACAACAGGTGGCCGGGTGTACACCTTTTCGCAATCTGATCCACGCTATATTCACCTGATAAGGGTGGGCTACACGCCCTTTGCTCATCTAGAACCGTGGGACACTCAGCAGATGAAGGACTGACTACCTCAGCAGGAACCTAGAGATTGAGGGGAGGGAGGCTTTACCAGTTGCTCTGAGACCATGGCACTGAGCCCTCGGCTCTGTGGACCAGGAGCGATAGATAGGTAGCTCTATATTCTGAAGGAAAGAAGTTATACATGATTGGCATCGTTTTGTCCTTTACTTTTTAACCCCTGAAAAAAAATTTCAGCTATTGCTGGTGCACTTTGTAGGTAGGCTTGAATTCTGAGTAGAAGGATTTTTATTTTGGTGCTTTTTGTGTGGTGGGAATCAAGGTAATTGAGTTTTTTTTTTTTTTTAAAGTTATCTTTCCTATTTTTACAATCAAAAGTAACTAGTGTGGGAAGAAGATTTTGTGAGGTTTTCCGTTTTTCCTTGTCCTTAAAAAGAAAAATGCATCCTCCAGAAACCACCGCCAAGATGGCTTCAGTTCGATTCATGGTGACACCAACAAAGATCGATGACATTCCAGGTTTGTCAGACACCAGTCCAGACCTCAGCTCTCGATCTAGTTCTCGAGTAAGATTTAGCTCTCGGGAAAGTGTGCCTGAAACAAGCCGTAGTGAGCCCATGAGTGAAATGTCTGGGGCCACCACTTCACTGGCAACGGTTGCACTGGATCCACCCAGTGACCGGACTTCGAACCCCCAGGATGTTACCGAGGGTAAGTAGATACACTGACAGCAGGGTACTTAAATTACTGGCTTATTTATGCAGGATGACCATCTACTGCCGAGATGGTTTTCCCATTTTACAATAATCATTAGGAACTGAAAGCACTCTTGAGATGCTTAGGAACCCTTTGCAATAATGGTTAGCACAGTGGGTCATTTGGTTAGTTGTCGTTTGGTCTGTGGGAAAGTGTATGTTGACTTCCTCATTTTTGTCTCCTCAGAATTGAAGCCAGTATTTTGATTAAGGGTGATTATTAAATAATGTAATCGTTTTTCAGCACAGAGAATTCTAAATTTTAAATTTTAGTGGGTTAGATATGTGTTCTCTAGCTGGTTTTGGCTATTTCAGTCTTCTTTAAGATCAATTACAAGGAGTAGTTACTGTTCATGTCTTAGTAGCTTTCCACCAAAGACTGAAGGTGTGTATTGCGGAATTTTTTTTTTTTTTTTTTTTTTTGAGACAGAATCTCAAGCTGTTGTCCTGGGTAGAGTGTGTAGCGTCACAGCTCACAGCAACCTCAAACTCTTGAGCTTAAGTGATTCTCTTGCCTTAGCCTCCTAAGTACCTGGGACTACAGGTGCTGGCCACAATGCACAGCTACATTTTGGTTGTAGTTGTCATTGTTGTTTGGCAGACCCATGCTGGATTCAAACCCGCCATCTCTGGTGTACGTGGCTGGTGTCCTAGCCGCTGAGCTACAGACACCAAGCCAGCGGAATTCTTTAAACTTGTATTTTTACAGAGACAGTGGGCTCGAGTAGCTAAGCTCACTCAGGATAATGGTGGACTTTAAAATGGAGGAGTTCTTATTGCACAAGAAGATGGGGAAAAGGGAGAGGGAGGGAAGGGGAGGGAGATGGTGAGGGGAGAGAGGATAAAGGGCGAGATCACACTTGTGGTGCATATTTGAAGGGTCAGGAGAAAACTTCTAAATACGGATCAAAAATATTTTCACATAGTAAATGAGAAAATCTCATGAATGGTATGTCAATCAGGTGGATGAAAATACCTCCGATTGTATGTCAAACCCGCACACTGTACCCCATGATTGAATTATTGTACACAGCTATGATTCAATTAAAAAAAAAAAAAAAAGAGGCCTTTAGGGCCTGATTCCCACATAATTTCTTTACTCTGAGCTTTAGATGCAATGTTTTGAGCAGGGGTCCTCAAACTACGGCCCGTGTGAATTGTATTTGTTCCCATTTTGTTTTTTACTTCAAAATAAGATATGTGCAGTGTGCATAGGAATTTGTTCATAGTTTTTTTTTTTTTTTTAAACTATAGTCTGGCTCTCCAATGGTCTGAGGGACAGAGAATTGGCCCCCTGTTTAAAAAGTTTGAGGACGCCTGGTTTTGAGTATTGAGTCCTTGTAGTGAGCAAGTAACCTACAAGCCACTCCTGGCTCATTCACCAATGCAAATCTTTGGTTTCCTAAACCAATTTGTGTCAGCTTGCTTGGAAGTTTTCATTTGAGTTAGTGGGAAGAAGTGATGGAGGAGAGGGCTGAGAGAAAATGGTAGGTCCAAACGTTTTTTGGACTCTGAAAAAAGTTTAAAAATTTGTTTACTGCTTTATAGGTATTTAGTTTTATGCTATGTTCTAACTAATGTAATCTTTTGGTAATAATTTCCCTTAAGAATTTTAAAGACCCTTAAAAAGATATTCTACCTAAGTTTGAAAACCATAGCTTCAGTCACTGACTTGTGAAAGCAAGACTTGCTTACCGTTTTCCGGTATCAGGAAATATTGTTCCTCCTAACCTAAAGGGTTCAGGAAACCAGATTGATTTTAGTTCCTTAATTCAGTTGTTGTTTTTAATGTCTGATGACAAGGTAGATTTAGTAAAGTTCATAGCCTTAGAAGTCACTCATCCTTGACTAATCATTTCTTCTTTTAGGTATATATTATAGGTTCTCACACTTAACTGTTCTCAACTTCTTGACAAATTTTACACTGTTATGTATGTAAATTGTGTTAAAGTTTGAAATAAAAATAATTTATAATTTCTTTTTTCTCCAGATTCTAAATTGTAGTTTTAGTTTTTTTTTCTTTTGTAGAGATAGAGTCTCACTTTATTGCCCTCGGTAGAGTGCTGTGGCATCACACAGCTCACAGCAACCTCCAGTTCCTGGGTTTAGGCGATTCTCTTGCCTCAGCCTCCCGAGTAGTTGGAACTACAGGCGCCCGCCAGAACGCCTGGCTATTTTTCTGTTTTGTAGTTCGGTGGAGGACGGGTTTGAACCCGCCACCTTCAGTATATAGGGCCGGCACACTGCTTGATGAGCCACAGGTACCACCCCGTAGTTTTAGTTTTTATCCATTATACTGTATTTAGGTTATAGAAATAAACAGGAAAAGGCTTTACTCAGTGTTTATATATATATATATATATATATATATATATAATTTTTTTTTTTTTTTTTTGAGACTGAGTCTCACTATGTCGCTCTTGGTAGAGAGCCGTGGTGTCACAGCTCACAGCAACCTCAAACTCTTGGGCTTAAGCAATTCTCTTGCTTCAGCCTCCCAAGTAGCTGGGACTACAGGTGCCCGCCACAATGCCCAGCTATTTTTTGGTTGTAGTTGTCATTGTTGTTTGGCAGGCCCAGGCTGGATTCCAACCTGCCAGCTCTGGTGTATGTGGTTGGCGCCCTAGCCACTGAGCTACAGGCGCCAAGCCATCAGTGTTAATAGTTTTATGTTGCATTGTCATTAGGTTATAGTTGTTGTTGGACTTGTGACTTAAATGTTTTGGAATTGTATTTTTACTCTTTTTTTTTTTTTTTAACAATTCTTTTCTTTTTTTCTTGTCTTTTTTTTTTTTTTTTTGTAGAGACAAGAGTCTCAATTTATCGCCCTTGGTAGAGTGCCATGGCATCACAGCTCACAGCAACCTCCAACTCCTGGGCTTAGGCAATTCTCTTGCCTCAGCCTCCCAAGTAGCTGGGACTACAGGTACACACAACGCCCGGCTATTTTTTGTTGCAGTTTGGCCCGGCTGGGGTTGAACCTGCCACCGTGGTATATGGGGCCCGTGCCCTACTCACTGAGTCACAGGCACTGCCTTGTATTTTTACTCTTTTAAAAAAATGGATTTTTTTCAGAAATTTGTTAGACTTGCAAAACAGGTTCCTTGTCCAGGCTGCTGTTCTTATATTACCTTTAAGCACTCTTTACAGTCTAGAGTGGTACAGTTTTACACTATAGGGGTAAAACAGGGGACATGTCTAGGTGAAATCTATGTTGTTTACATGGATACAGAAGTTAAAGTTTGGCTCTTTATGTAATACATTCCTTAATGTTTAAATACTCTCTGGTACCCAGATGAAAGGGAAATTAATAGTATAGCCAATAAAGAACACTTTCCCTTGTCCTTGTGGAACTAGTTTCCTGCTTTTCCAGTGACCTACTTTTTCTCTTATTCTTGCTATATTTTAAAAAAAATTCTGGGCGGCGCCTGTGGCTCACTGAGTAGGGTGATGATGTACCGAAGGTGGCAGGTTCAAACCCAGCCTCGGCTGAACTGAAAAAACAGAAAAATAGTCGGGTGTTGTGGCGGGCGCCTGTAGTCCCAGCTACTCGGGAGGCTGAGGCAAGAGAATCGCCTAAGCCCAGGAGTTGGAGGTTGCTGTGAGCTGCATGATGCCACAGCACTCTACCGAGGGTGATAAAGTGAGACTCTCTACAAAAAAAAAAAAAAATTCTTATGATGACTGTCATCATGTATTTTTCCCACTGTTGGAGGGGATGGGTAAGAAACATAATTACCTTTGCCTTCCTAGTATATGGATGCCCTTGTTAGATTTAGATGGAGATTTTCAAAGGATGCTGTTGTCCAGAAAGTCAGAACCTAATATTCATATACATTTCACTTCAGGTTGGCTTTAATATAGGAAAACGACTACCTCATTTGTTATAGTTGACTCTATCCTTAAATTCATAGTGTATTTCAAAGTTATGTTTGCTATTTTAATATTTGTAACTCTTAATTTTTTTGCCATTTCTATATCTTTCTCTGGTTGTGATGTTAATATGATTGTCCTTTCCCCACAATTCCTCCTACATTTGCTCCTGTAGAGAAACTTCCCACCTGAAGTTTCTTTTCTTGTCATTTGCCTTTTACTCACATTACATCACGCAAACAAGGGTGACACATGAAGTTTTAAATACTTGTTTCTCTGTTTTAGTTTTTCTCATATTAGCCTTCTGAGTAATTACCTTTCTGCTATCAAGGAGTTTTTCTTTCATTTTGGCATGGCTCTATTTGAATTTATAGGACTGTCCAATTGGTAAAATCAAGAATCTTAGCAGTGTATTAGGTTATGCATGAAGAATACCTTATAAATACACACAAAACTAGGCGAGGTGGCTCATGCCTATAATCTAGCACTCTGAGAGGCCAAGGTGGGTAAGGGAGGATTGCTTAAGCTCAGGAGTGGAAGACCGGCCAGAGCAAATCAAGACCCATATCTACTAAAAATAGAAAAATTAGCCAGTTATGGTGTCGGGCACCTGTAGTCCCAGCTACTCAGGAGGCTGAGCCAGAAGCATCCCTTGCGCCCAGGAATTTGAGGTTGCTGTGAGCTAGGCCAAGGTTGTAGCACTCTAGCCTGGGTGACAGAAGACTCTGTCTCAAAAAAAAAGCTGGTTAAAGTGCATGCTTTTGGAAAATTAGTTATGAAAATAGCATGGAGAGTGGGAATATTGTTTTGCTGAAATAATTCAGAAAGGTATATACACTTTTTTATATTTAGAGTATATCATTTATAATAGCTTTGTGGTTTTTTTCTTTTTAAGGGGCATAGCGTATTAGAGCTGATGATTTCTAGAATCTAATTCTAGTCAAATCTCATTTTATTAGCCAGGCATGGTGGTAGGTCCTTGAAGTGCCAGCTGCTTGGAAAGCTTAGACAGGAGGATCATTGGAGCCAGGAGTTTGAGGTTGCTGTGAGCTATGATGATGCCACTGCACTCTAGCCTGGGCAACGGAGTCAGACCCTTCTCAAAAAAAAAAAAAGTCAAACTTCATTTTAATAAATGATGAAACTAAGGCTTATAGAGTTCAGTTATTTATAGATCATATAGTGACAAAGTCAAGTCTGAAGCTCAGGCTTCCTGACTTCTATCCAGTGTTCTTTCTTACGTTGTTTTTCCTCTCCCATGATAAACATATTTTACATTTGCTTAATTAACCATTTAGTTAATCATTAAAATAACAATACCCCAAAGAGCAAGGAACATACTCTATGTCTTATGTAGACCCTAATAACATGTCAATCTTTTATTAAAAAAATACTGAGACGCTGATATATATGAAGCATTGTAGTATGAATTGTAGGATATACATAGGTAACATACAGTTTCTTCCCTTATGGAGCTAATGGTATAGTGGTGAAAATGACCGGAACACTTTATTCCTTCACCAGGCATTTATTATTACGAGCACTTATTAAAGGTAAGTGCCTGTGCTGGATATTGAAGATTGTGTGAATCCATTATTTTTTTCTGAAGAAAGTTATGATCTAATAGAGAAAGCAAACACATTTTAAAAAAATTTTTAATTTTCTGATTTTTAAAAATTTTTTGAGATGGAATCTCACTCTGTCGCCCTGGGTAGAATGCTGTGGCATCATCATAGCTCACACCTCAAGATCTCTTGCCCAGCCACCCCAGTAGCTGGGACTGCAGGCACCAGCCATGATACCTGGTTAATTTTTTTCTATTTTTAGTAGAGATAGGGTCTATCTTTTGCTCAGGCTGGTCTTAAACTCCTAGGATCAAACAATCCACCCACCTCAGTCTCCCAGAGTGCTAGGATTACAGGCATGAGCCACTACACCCAGGCTTGAACTGGACTTTGTTTTTTTTTTTAGAGACAGACTCACTTTGTTGCCCTCGGTAAAGTGCTGTGGCATTACAGCTCACAGCAACCTCTACCTCTTGGGCTTAGATGATTCTCTTGCCTCAGCCACAATGCCTGGCTATTTTTTTTTGTTGTTGTTGCAGTTTGGCTGGGGCCGGGTTTGAACCTACCACCCTCGGTATATGGGGCCAGTGCCCTACTCAGTGAGCCACTGGCGCCACCCTTGAATTGGACTTTGAAGGGTTGAAAAGAGGTTCACTAAGGGGTTAAGGCACATCAGGTTTTTCCTTTAATGTCAGTAGGTCCTATAGCCTAGTTTTATTTTGTTTATTTTGTACCTTCTTAGCCTGCCTAATCACATTCTGTGATAGATTTTAAAAGTACAAAATTTTCAGTATCGTTTGAATACTTGGTTATAGACTGTAGCTGTTTTTCTTCTTTGCTGTATACTCCATAGCCAGATTAAACCTTATAATGTATGATTTTACCCCTTGGAAGCAATCAGGAAAATCCAAAATATGAGAAATTTTATTGAATAACTATATTCTTAAGCAAATAAATGGCGTGGGGTAGAGGAGGAGTGATGGGAAGTAAGGAAAAGCCGTTACAGACAAGAAGAGGCATTATCAGTCAAATGCAGTGAGTGAACTTGGTTTGGATCCTGATGGGAACAAAGTAACTGTAGAAAGACTTTTGAGATAATTGGGAGAAATTTGAATATGTACATGATATTAAACAATATTAAAGAATTATCCTTGGCTCGGCGCCTGTGGCTCAACAGGCTAAGGCGCCAGCCACGTACACCTGAGCTGGCGGGTTCGAATCCAGCCCGGGCCGGCCAAACAACAATGATGGCTGCAACCAAAAAATGGCCAGGCGTTGTGGCGGGCGCCTGTAGTCCCAGCTCCTTGGGAGGCGGAGGCAGGAGAATTGCTTGAGCCCAGGCATTGGAGGTTGCTGTGAGCTGTGATGCCACAGCACTCTACCCAGGGTGACAGCTGGAGGCTCTGTCTCAAAAAAAAAAATAAAGATCATGAATTAAATTGTTTTTGAAAGAAGTTCAAAACACAGCAAGCATATTCCATTCTTTTTTACTTTTTTTTTTGAGCAACACGTTAAGTGTGCCGAAGAAGTTTAGCTCTAGGTTCAAGTGTGCTGTGAGATTAAAAAAAAAGTTGAAAAATACTGAACTAGATATACAGAGGGCCCACGGGTACATGAAAAGGTGCTCAAGATCACTAGTCATCAGGGAAGTGCAAATCAAAACCACAAAGACTCACGTCTGTTAAGACGACTATTATTAAAAAGGAAAAGGTAGCAAGCGCTGGCAAAGCTGTGGAGAGAAGAGAATGTGGTACGTGGTCACTAGGAATGTAAAAAGTGGCAGTGCTGTTATAGAAAATTCTGCATGAAGGTTCCTGGAATAAGGCCTGTGGCTCAGCGAGTAGGGCACCGGCCCCGTATACCGAGGGTGGCGGGTTCAAACCCGGCCCCAGCCGAACTGCATCAAAAATTAGCCGGGCGCTGTGCTGGATGCCTGTAGTCCCAGCTACTTGGGAGGCTGAGGCAAGAGAATCGCCTAAGTCTAAGAGCTGGAGGTTGCTGTGAGCTGTGACTCCACGTCACTCTACCGAGGGCGACAGACTGAGACTCTTTGTCTCTACAAAATAAATAAATAAATAAATAAATAAATAAATAAATAAATAAATAAATAAAAATAAATATGGAGCTGTCATGTGATCCAGCAATTCTGGGTATCTTAAGAGATACCTGCACTCGGCCGTTCAGGCACTATGCACGTAGCTGAGAGATGGGGACCCTAACCATCCCCGATGGGTGAATGAATGCAGAAATCGCTGTATGTACACAATAGGGTTCAAAAAAGGAGATTCTGTTGTTTTGGCAACAGGGATGAGCCGGGGGGATATTATGTTAGAGAAATAAGCCAGATGCAGAAAGACAAATACTGCAGGTTCTCGCTTGCATATGGTATCAAGAATGGTCAGATTCATCGTCCCTGATCATCAGAGAAATGCAAATCAAAACCACCCTGCGATATCTCCTAACCCCAGTGACAATGGACTACATCACAAAGTCCCAAACCTGCAGATGCTGGCGCAGAAGTGGAGAGAGGGGAACACCTTTACACTGCCGGTGGGACTGCAAACTGATACAGCCTTTTTGGAAAGAAGTATGGAGAACCCTCAAAGAACTCAAACTAGACCTCCCACTTGATCCTGCAATCCCATTACTAAGCATCTACCCAGAAGGAAAAAAATCCTTTTATCATCAGGACATTTACGCTAGACCATTTATTGCAGCTCAATTTACAATCGCCAAAATGCGGAAACAGCCTAAATGC
>CAUYRH010063737.1:0-17897 GCA_963574655.1 Perodicticus potto | reverse complement strand
CAGCTCACAGCAACCTCAAACTCTTGGGCTTAGGCGATTCTCTTGCCTTAGCCTCCCAAGTAGCTGGGACTATAGGCACCCACCATAACACCCAGCTATTTTTTTGTTGCAGTTTGGCCAGGGCCAGGTTCGAACCTGCCACTCTTGGTATATGGGGTGGGTGCCCTACCCACTGAGCCATAGGCGTCACCCAAAGCAATGTATTCTTTCATTGAAATGTTCACTTGAGGAAAAGAGGATGGGGAAGGGGAGAGGGGAGGGGCCATGAGCTGTAGTAGAAGTGTATGCATCTCAATCTTTTTCACTCATGTCCATCTTGAGGAAGTATAGTATTTTGGAGAAAAGATTGGTTCTGGAATCATACAAAGTTAGATTTGAGTCTTGACTCTGATCAGTTGTGTGGTCTTGGGCAAGTCACAATGTCCTCTCTGACCTCTTTGGAAAATAAAGACCAATTCTTTAGCAGACAAAGTCAGGTGCCCCCTCCCCCCAACCCTATGGTTTCTTACCATGGTAACAAACACCAGTTGCTTTCTCCCCACTGGCCCTTAACCAATGACAGGCAAGTGTGGGGTTTAAATACTCTGGCTCCCTTGCTGGATCAGGGTAACTCCAATGTGGTACACCTGTACTTTCTTGAGTCAGAATCCCATGGGACCTTGTTAAAAATAAAACCTGCTGGGTCCTACTTCAGAATTCTCATTCAACAAGATGGGGGGGGGGCTGGGAATTTGCTAGTAGGACAACTTTAAATTTGCCTTTCTTTTTTTTTTTTTTTACACTTTTTGGCTGGGGCTGGGTTTGAACCCGCCACCTCCGGCATATGGGGCTGGCGCCCACTCCTTTGAGCCACAGGTGCCGCCCTTAATTTGCCTTTCTAGCAAATTCCCAGGTGATGCTGATGCTGCCAATCTGAGGCCCACACTTGTGAGAATCATTCCTGCATTTTTTTCAGATTTTCCCTGTGGGATTGAGCAGTTTCTCTGGGTAAGACAGTGTTTATAGGACAGCCTTGCTTGATTCCTTTCCTGTCCCTTTCTTTCCCTTCCCTCCCCTCCCATTGCCTTTCCTATCCCATTTTCTCATTTCCTTCCCCTCCTCCACCAGGCACATCTTAATACTTTCATTCACATTCTTAGTTTGGCAACCCAAACTAAGATAAAGGCTCACCTCCTAGAGGTGTTCATATACTGAGTTAGCTCTTATTATCAAAACTTACTCTCCAGGTGGCGCCTGTTACTCAAAGGAGAAGGGCGCCGGCCCCATATGCCAGAGGTGGTGGGTTCAAGCCCAGCCCCAGCCAAAAACTGCAAAAAAACCAAACAAACAAAAACCAAACAAACCTTATTCTCCTCATTTTTGAAAATCACCAATCTTGCAAACCTTCCCAAGGCCATCCCAAGATGACATTACTGTATGTCATATAAATACAAACTTTGATTTACATTATGTAACCAACCAAACCAAATATAAATATGGTTTATATTATAGAATAATATATGTTAATACTTATAATTTTCCAAGTTAATATTTTATATATGTGATTTTATAAATTTTGATATGTGAATTTTATATATGTGAACCCCTCTCCCCCATGTGATATCTCTTCCCAGGGGAGCTTCCCCAATCCCAGCCCCACCTGGAAATGTCTAAGGTGGAGTACTGTGCCTCCATGGGTATGTAGGGCAAGTGTCAGGGTGGGTCAGGGCTGCTGTCTCTCCAGTGGGGAAAACTGAGACATGAGGATTGTGGCAAGGTTGGGGCTTCTGGGTTTTTGTGGCTTGGAGAGTATAGTATTTAGAGGGTACAAAGATGAATCCAGGATCATCTTTGAGCCTGTAGTATTCACTTGTTTAATAACTTCACACTGAGGCAATGTCAATGACATTGGCATTCTGTAATGGCTAAAAGCATGGGTTCTGTCCTGCAACTCAATAGCAAACAAATAACCTGATTAAAAAGTGGGCAAAGGACTGAAATAGACATTTCTATAGAAAGGGACAAATAAATGGCCAAAGGGTGTATGAATATATGTTTAACATCACTATCCTCAGGAAACTGCAAATAAAAATCACAATGAGATACCGCCTTACACCTGCTGACGATAGTTATTGTCAAAAAAAATCAAGATAACAGGCTTTGGCAAGAATGCAGAGAAACTGGAACTCCTGTGTGCATGGGAATGAAAAATGGTGCAGGTGCTATGGAAAACACTATGGAAATTCCTTAAAAATATCAAAATGAAACTCTCATATGATCCAGGAGTCCCACTTCTGAGTGTTGAAATGCAGATCTCAAAGATGTATTAGCTCTCCTGTGTTCATAGCAACATCATTCATAACAGCTGAAATGGGGAAACAACTAAGTGTCCTGCAATAGACAAATGGACTTTTAAAATGTGGTAATACGTGACGTGGAATATTATTTGGTCTCTAAAAAGAAGGAAATCCTCCATGGGTGACAACACAGGTGAAGCTAGGGGATACTAGGCTAAGTATGATAACCCAGTCTCAGAAGAACAAAAATGGTATGATTCTACGTACAGGTAGTTTCTGAAATAGATTTGTGGAGGAGTAGAATAGTAGGAGGAGGTAGAAATATGGGGTTGCTAATCAAGGGCATAAAGTTTTGGTTATGAAAGATGAGTAAATTCTAGAGATCTGCTGTACACACTGAGCCTGTAGATAGCAAAACTGTGTTGTACACTTAAACATCTGTGAGAAGGGTAGATGTCATGTTAAGTAGTCTTACTATAGCAGCAACAAACACCAGGTTTGGACTCTGGAGTCACATTGCCTGAGTTTTAATCCTGCCTTTACCATCCACATGTGTACATCTGTTTCCTCCCTTGTGCAATGTAGATAACAACCAATCCTCTCACCTGTATAAAGTGGTAACAGAAGAGATTTTTTGATTTTGTTTTTTCACCTCAATGATCCATGTAAAGAGTTCAGTACATCACTGGCAGAGAGTAGAAACTCTGCAATGATATCATTATTTTTGTTTTTGCTATTATCATTCTTGTTATTGTTGTTTTTTTCCTTTTTTGCTGTTTATAGCACTAATTGGGTGCTAATCATTAGGCAGTGTGTTGGCCACAGAGCATCGGTTAGAAAGAACCATGAATCCCAGTGCTGACATGGATTTTATATAAAGCCTGGGAAATTGACATATAATTTGAGTAGTCAGGCTGGAAAAAACTGCTTCTAGGCCACATGGGGAGGGTCCTGCCCCTGAGGCTGCACGTGGGAGTCCCTGCTTCTCAGGCCTGTCCGGCAGCAATGTTGAGGCTGGAATCCACACACTCTAGCACAGCTCTGCATGATGACTTCTTGCTGGATGATTTTTACTTACTCCCCTGGCTTCACCAGATGATAAATATATCACCAGCTGAGTACCTTATACTTGTTGTGTGTGATTTGTAGATAGGTACGATATCCACTACAATCCCGTAAGTGGAAGAATGATTGCTTTTCTTCATTTTCTCAGGTTTTCTCATCCTGTGAGGGAGGGTCTAATTTCAACCTTGATCATGATTGGGACACTTTTCTTCCTCGTGTTTCGTGCCCTCCCAATTTCACCTAGGGTGCTGTGCAAAGATCTCCTGGGTCTTACAGGGTCCCAAAGAGCACACAGGGGTGCCCTGAAGTCACTGTTCTGTCAGCCCGCTTGCCCTTCTTGAATTAGGGCTGAGGTGGTACTTGAATGCCTCACCTCTGCTCTGTGTCAGAGTGTCCCAGGGTAGTCCCCTCTGAGTCTTGGTGCTCCCACAGTGCTGCCACGATGGATCTTAGGTCCCAGCTATTTAGAGGATCCCCCAACATTTGTCTTCTTCTCTTTCCCTGAGAAATGGCTCGCTCTCCCCTACAGCCTTTAAAGTTATCTTCCCACTTCATACCAGCCCCAGAAAGCCCTTAGTAATAGTTTTAAAGACTCTGAGTTTCCATAGTGGACAGGAATTGCTGCTGACTTCATACCTCTCCTGAGACCAGTATGACTAAATCCTGGCTCTTTGTGTGAAATGAGGACCATAAAAATGTAGGAAGAACCTGCAGAAGTAAATACCATCCCCAAATTACCCTGCATTTTTCCAGCTGATTGGTAGCTTGATTCATTTTCTTAATTATTGAGCACCTATTGTCCAGCAGACAATATACTGAGCACTGGGGATACAGGAGCAAACCACCCAGACCCTGCCTTATGACCCAGCTAGAAGCACAGATGCAGGATATATAGGCTCTGCTGAAATCCCAGAGGTGCCAGAGGCCAGAGTCAGCAGCTGTTGCCAACTCGGCCATGTTATTACTTGACATTGATGAGACCAACAATTGCTTATATTTCCTTGGGTGCTACTTGTTGGCGAAGCTTGTGAAGATGAATCATTTGGAAAGTCACAATAAGTAGCTGTCAGGGCTTTATTGAGTTGGAAGTTGCTGGTTAAGTATGCCACTTTTGAAAGGTGGCACTGACTGACTTTCACTGCCTCTTGGTAGGAATCCCACTTTTCTTAGAGTTTTTTTTGGAGGAGCTAGATGATTAAGGTCAATTCTTAACCAACATTTTTTTTCCTTACCTCTCATGGTTATTACCGATGCTTAATTGCATTTAAATATTTTTTGGCCTTTGTGTTAGAGTTGTGTTTTTTCCAACAAGTGCTTCTTGAGGATGCAGACTGCATTGTATCCTTGGTTCCAAAGAATAGAGCTATTTGCGTTTGTTTGCAAGGTAGACTTTAGATGATGGAAAATTTTTTTATACCCTTTCCTGTACAGTGTTCCACATGGTATATGGTAATTTAGTTTCCTTGCCTGTTTCAGCTGTTTATACCTTTCTATGTCTGAATGATAATTTCATTTTATTTTTCAGTAACCATTCAAGGAAATATATCAAGAAGTGACTTCAGACTATTGGATGCAGTAGAGGGCTTGGCTGGGTTTTGTAAATGAGAAAGCAGAAGGGAGAGATAGGGAACAGAACAGCTACCATCCTCAGCTTGTCATTTCCTATTTATTTGTAGCCCAATTATTGTATTTGTAGCACACAGTTGCTGTGTGTTTGAGAATTAATAAAAGAAAACAGAGTTGCTGTCCAGTATGGTGTGAAAGAACATGAGCTTTGGGATTCTCTGAACTTCTGAGTTGCTTTTGTGCCTCTTTGTTGCTGGGTGATCTCAATCTGGTCACTCTGCCTCTCTGGTCCTCAGTTTCATCAGCTGTAAAATGAGGGTGATATATTGGAATCTACTTCAAAGGGTTGTTATGAGGGTGAAATAAGGAAATGGATGGGAAGTGTCGAGTAGTAAATCAGTAGTAAACTGTTATGTCCATTATGATATCTTTATACTACCTCTCAGACATTTGAGAAGGTTCCCAGAGCAATGCTATGGAACACTGGAGCAATGCTATGGATGCTTTGGGCATGTAAGTAGATATGCAAACCAGCTGGCTATTAAAAGACAAAAGATATTGATTAATAAAAATAAAATCAAACTCTCTTCCCTTCCCTTCTCTTGCCTTGACATATTAGGGCAGATGAACTTTCCCTCTAGTTCTCTTCCATGTATTGTTCGTGTCTGTTGAAGATTTAGTGATATCTTCAAGAATGCCCTTCCCCACCCATGGTTGTTAACTTTATGTGTTAACTTAGCTAGGCCAAGCTTCCTAGTCATTTGGTTAAATACTAGTATAGATGTTGCTGTGAAGGTATTTTTTGTTTTGTTTTGTTTGAAACAGAGTCTCACTTTGTTGCTCGGGCTAGAGTGCCATGGCATCACATAGCTCACAGCAACCTCAAACTCCTGAGTTCACGTGATCCTCTTGCCTTAGCCTCCCCCTGAGTAGCTGGAACTACAGCTACCTGCCACAATGCCCACCTAATTTTTCTATTTTTAGTAGAGACAGGGGTCTCACTCTTGCTCAGGCTGGTCTAGAATTCCTGAGATCAAGGGATCCTCCTGTCTTGGCCTAGCAGAGTGCTAGGATTGCAGCATAAGCCACCATGGCTGGTCTGTGAAGGCATTTTTTTTTTTTTTATATGAGATTGACATTTAAATCAGTAGACCTTCAGTAAACCTTGAGTAGACCTTGAGTAAAGCAGATAACCTTTCGTGGTGGGTTAGCCTCAGCCAAACAAGTATAGGTCCTAAGAGTAAAGAGCTTGCCCTTCCCCAAGGGAATTCTGCCTCCAGATAATGTTTGGACTCTGCAACATCAACTCTTTCCTGGATCTCCAGACTGCAGGCTTACCCTGTAGATTTTTGACTTGCCATACTCCACAATCATGAGTCAATTTCTTAGAATAAATCTCTCTTTATAAATGTCCTATGGGTCTATTTCCCTGGAGAACCTGAGCTAATAGAGCCAGATCCAATTTTTTCAAGCCAGATCCCAGACTAAGTTTGGCAGGCTTTTATATCTCAATAGGGCAAGGGAGAAGAAGGTGGTGTGAACATGGCCTGTATTTCCTCCTATACTACCAAATAGGGCCCAATACCAGTACCTGTGCAACTGAATTTTTGCTTCATGCTCAGAGGTTTGTGATGCTCAGTCATCCAACATGACAGATCCTCAAGGGAAGATGAAATTCAGTACGCTCTTCCTAAAAAGGCAATCTGGGAAGAATTTCAACAACAAAAGGCTGAGGTGCAGGGATTCCCAATTTCTTAGATTTACCAGAAAGTGTCATTCATGGAGCAAAATGTTTAATCTATTCCTTAATATATTTTGGAAAATATTTATAAGGGACTCTGAGAATGTTGAAAGAAAATTCTACTTTTTAAAGAACAAGAGCTAAGTAACACATCCTAGTTTTTCATCATGACTTATAATCTTCTAAATATCTGGCCAGTTTCTTCCATAGGCAGATTTTATTATCTGACTTTACTAATTTATTTCTTGTTTTTTTTTTTTTTTTTGGAGACAGAGTCTCAAGCTGTTGCCCTGGGTTGAGTCACAGCTCACAACAACCTCAAACTCTTGAGCTTAAGCGATTCTCTTGCCTCAGCCTCCCAAGTAGCTGGGATTACAGGTGCCCGCCACAACGGCCGGGTATTTTTTTTGTTGCAGTTGTCATTGTTGTTTAGCTGGCTCGGGCCGGGTTTAAACCCGCCATCCTGGGTGTATGTGGCTGGTGCCCTACTCACTGAGCTACGGGTGCTGCCCTTTATCTCTTGTTTTTAAGACAAATTTTGCAAATGGTTCCCCTTTCAACTGATTTAAACTACATGCAATGGCTTGCATTGCAAGGTGTGTAAAATTACTTAATATTTTCTTTAGATGCAAAATTTGTGCTTGGGTGGGTAAGCTTGTTGAAATTTGACACATGTTAGCAATCCAACACCCACTTATGTAAATTTCACACAGTGTGGTTAGCACTTTTACTAACATATTTCCTAGCTCCTTAAAAAATTATATATTTTTGATGTCTAACTTACATTAAAATAGGATTCCTTTTACATCATGTTAATGTGTAACTTAATAGGATATGATATTTGTTGAGGTAGGAAAAAAAAGAAATCTTGCTCATCTTTTAATTTCTTGTTGCACTGTGCATGGAGTTTCTACAAGATATATTAAAATTTACTTGGAGGAAAAAAAACCACTCCTTTACAGCGTGGATTTCTTTCTAAGGAAGGTTACCAGGGAGTTGCTGAATTTAGTGGGCCATCACGACTGCTCTTACTTACTACTGACTTTCATGATTATTTTCTGTGTGGGCTTTCCTGGGGATGGGTCTCTAGATTTTAGATGCAAATAGAAAGTGAGTATTTGCCTGACTGGTGGCTATGTGTAGAGATGAAAAAAAATGCTGGCTGGTGTATGTTACAATTACAGAAGCTGCAGCAGTGAAAAGCAAGTTCAGGAGGCAGGAAGATGATGTCCTAGGTTGAAGAGAAGCAGCTCGGTGAATATAGGTTCTTCTAGGAAATTGCACAAAGATTGAAAAGAAAGAGAAGATGGATTTCTGATAGAGCAAATATAGATCTTTCCTATTCCAAACTTCCCAGAATTATTTGTCTTAGGATAATATGCTTTTTAGGGAAGGCTTGGAGCTAAATACAAAGCAAACTACGGTTCTGTGCTTCTCTGTTCCAGGCAGCCTCTTGGCTCCCCTGGCAGTGAGCGCTTGGCTTCATGAGGGAGTGAGGTAAAACTGGCAAACACAAGAGATCATAAAATCTTGTGCCGCTGTGAGGGATTATGGAGAGAAAAATCTTATGTTTAGGTTTTCTATGTTGTAAGGTGTTGGATATAAACAAAAAGGGAGAGCTCTTCCAGCAGACTCTGAACTAGGCATACCATACGTGCTCTTGACAGACTCTACTTGGCTTTCTTTTAAAGAATGAGGTTGCATTGGACAAACACATTAATTAAAATACACATGTAGGCCCTGTCTTTGCTTCACATACTTGTATTTGTTTTCTTCTCTTAACAAGAAAGGGAAAAGTGGTTTTGCCTAAAGGGAGAAAAGGTGTTTGCGGCCAAATTTGTTTGGTTATACCTCATTGTCTGCTTTGCAGAAACACTGGAATCATCCTTTCCTGTGTAATGAATAATCTGTTGTCTGGGAAAAGGGTTGTGATGAGGGAATGAAAAATAAGGAGAGTCTGTGGCAAGTGGCAAGCCGAGACTATCTGTTCATTTCACATTGAATAGGACTTTTCACTTGGTCATTTCTCCCTACACTTTTCTTCTGTTAAATTCTAAAACTCAAGTTCCTAGACCTACTCTCGGTTGAGATGATTGAGATGATACAATATAGAGCATTAAGACTTCTGCCTTCCTCAAATCAAACAATCATAGTTTTTGATGTTGGAGGAGGAGGAAACATTTTTCCTCTGTCCTTTTATGTTCATTACCTTGGGGGCCTGTAAATTAAACTGACAGAGGAAAAAAGAGCTTATTCATATGCATGTAGGAGCTTATGAAAGAAGTAGCTGAATAAATGATAAACGGTTAAATTTAAGGACTTAAATACTTAGTAGGGAAAAGGGATGGGGAGAAAAGGCCTCTATGGGAGGACTTAATGGGGTTCTTTAGGAAAGACAAATGGGTTTCTAGAAGAACAAAGCAGAGATAAGGAAGTTTGTACAATGCTTGGTTTTACGGTGGTCTTTTTGTTTTCTACATGGCCATAAACTTCCCCTGGAGAGGGGATTTATCATAGGTTCACTCTTGGTCTCCTTCCTGGGAGTAAAAGCTGCCCTGAAGAGGGAATTTATGGTACTCTCATTTCCCAGAAGTTTCTGCTTTTAGTCAGATAAGGGAAGCTGCAAGAAGGCTTCTTTCTGCATCTGTTTAATCCAAAATGTCTTCAATTTAAATAATGTTCATACCAACTTGAGGATTCTAAGTGGGTCCCCACAATATCCTTAAGTTTAGGGCTTATTATTTTAAAAAATATTTCATTAAAACACGATATATCATTTCTTTTCTTTTTAGAAACAGAGTCTCACTCTGTCGACCAAGCTGGAGTGCAGTGGTATCATTATAGCTCAGTAGCTCCAGCCATCCTCCTGCCATGGCCACCCAAAGTGGTGGGATTATTACAGGTGGGAGGAGCCATCCCAGCCAAACACTATATATCTGGATACTGAGTTTTTGGCACCTCCTTAAATTTGCTGTTGAGGCAAATGTCTTGCTTACCTGACCCTAGTCCTGCTATTTCCCTGCTTGTCAACAGCCTTTGAGAAGAAAAGTTCATATGTTGAATGGAAGTATTTATTAACCAACTACTGGTCCTCTATGGTACACAGTCCCCCCCCAGAAGGGAAATTCCTGGCATTTCTGAATGCCTTGCTTTATCAAGCTTCCCTGGTGTGGGAGAAAACTCCCAAGCAAAGAGGAAGAGAGGCTGGAATAGATGAGGTGGAAGCTGTTAGAGTGTGTGGCAATGGTGCCCTGCAGTGAGGATGTGGAGAGAGGGACACAGAGGGAGGAGACACCAAGTGGGTGGAGGGAGATCCTGATGCTGTCTCTTTGAACCTTCCCAACGACAACACCATCAGTTTGGTACTCTGTGGGGTCAGGGCTAGAGTGAGGTAATAGAGCACCAGAAAATCCTCAGTCAAGATAAATAATATTTTCACACAATACTTTAGAAACTTAAAATTATGCAAAAAGTCTATGCTAAACATAATGTCAACATTTTAACTGAGGACAGAATCTAACTCTGCTCTTGCATGATTTTACCTTATTCCCCTCACCCAAATGAAAGTTCTTTTCTTTTCTCTTCCTTACTTCCTTCCTTCCTTCCCTCCCCACTCCCTCCTTTCCTTTCTTCTTTCTTTCCTTCCCTCCTGCCTTCCCTCCATTCTTCCTTCTCTCCCTTCCTCTCTCCCTCCCTCCCTTCATTCCTTCTTCCCTCCCTCCCCCTCTCTCCCTCCCTTCCTTTCTTCCTTCTTTCCTTCTCTCCCTCCATTCTTCTCTCCCTCTCTCTTTTTTCCCTTCCTCCCTCCTTCCCTCCCTTCCATCATTCCTTCTTCCCTCCCCCTCCCTCCCTCCTTTTCTTTCTTCCTTCTTTCCTTCCCTCCCTCCTTCCCTCCCTCCCTCCTTCCCTCCCTCTTTCTCTCTTTTCTTTCCTTCCTTCCTTCCTTCCGTCCTCTCTCTCTCTCTCTCACTTTCCAGAGTAGCTGGAGTGCAGTGCTACAATCACACCTCACTGCAACCTGAACTCAGGGGATTCTCCTGCCTTAGCCTCCCAAGTAGCTGGGACTACAAGTACATTATCAAACACAGCTAAGGTTTCTATTTCTTAAGAGATGGGGGTCTTACTATGTTGCCCAAGCTAGTTTTAAACTCCTGGCCTTGAGGCATCCTCCTGCTTTGGCCCCCCAAACTGTGGGGATTATAAATGTGAACCACCACCCATGGCTCCAGTTAAACTTTATTTACAAGAATAGGATGTTATAGATTACCATTTTGATCAAAAAATATTGCATTAAAACATTATTTATTTGGTCCACTGAGATTTTGGTGCCCTCTTAAGTTTTGGTCCTCAGGTCCTCTGGAATGTCTCATTTCCAGAGACCTACAGGGCAAATTCACCTCTCCTTTGCCTCTTTTTTCTATTTGAGCTCTCAAAAGATTGGACATATTCATCCACATCGGCTGAAGCTTGATTTACTTACTTAGTCCAAGGATTCAAATGGCAGTCTCTTCTGGAAACAACCTCACAGACATGCCCAGGAATAATGCTTCACTAGCTATTTGGGTACCCTTTATCCAGTCAAGTTGACACCTAACATTAACTGTCACACTGCAGAAGTGATACACAGCACCCCAACTCTGTCTACTCCCCTAAGCTTTCACTTAGCTTGAGTAAATTTGTAAGCACTAGACATATACTTTGCAGGAAGAGGTACAGCACAGTTAAAATAATAAAGAAGTTCTAACCTTCACCAGCTTTTCACACTCCATGTAGATGCAGTAAGCTGAAAACGTGCCAATTATGTGAACTATTGAGATGTTGCAGCTGCATGTGTTTATTTCATAACTGTAGAGTTAAACCTGGGACTGTGTGTGTGCTGTGAAAAGAGAAGTTGGACATTTTATAATTTTTCAATATCTAATAATTGCATATGAATGTACCTGATTTTCCATTAGCTAAATGGAGTTGCCAAAAAGAACTAATGAATATTGAATAGTTGAGTTCTGTCACTTTTTAAAGGAGGGACTGGACTTGAAATCACTTCTTTTAATACAGAGACAAAGACAAGTGACTTTGTAATTTAATGAGAGCCTTCAGATTGGAAAGCTCGTGACTGCAGCCTTATTTCCTCTGCATGTGAACTTGCAGCCTCTCAATATGCGTTTTGTTGATGGATTGGCAGTCTTACTGACAGCCTGTTAGACACAAAGCTTTAGGTCTTAGGACCCAAAGAAGGTAACTTGTACAGGTTGGCACAAAGCTCCTTATGACACACCCCGCTCTTTTGTTTTGGGTCCTCACAAATGGTAAGAGTATGGGCCAAGATTTGTCCCACCAAAAATGTCAGCGATGTTGCTCTAGAATTCCAACAGATTTGGAGAAATTTCTTCTGGAATTGCCTGATGGCCATCTTCATGGCAAGACTTACTATTGGTGATCACCAACTGTCTTCTTCATTATTGACTAAGCCATGCCATTGTTTTCCTGATGAAGGATATGTAAATATTTCCCTCTTAATATTCATCAGTGATATTTTTATGTTGCCTATTTGGGTAGGCATTTTTCTTTTTGTTCCTTTACTTAAAATGATTCTACAGGCTTACAAGACAACTGCTTTTGTCATGTCTCTATTGGAGGCCCTTTGGCGGACAGATGTCCATTGGATAGCCACAGGATGTGTTTAAGACCCAGCTTTTTAGAACTGGGGACAGCCTACAGTCATTATCTATTGAATTTCTAAAATTAATTTTAAATGTTGGCCATTTAATGGACAGAGAATAAATGAATCCTAATGCACTTTAGGAGCACAAAATTAAAATGGCGTGGCTTGATTGACAACAGTCTAATGTTATTAGCAATTATCTAGTTAAAAGGGAGGGGGGCATGTTTCTTTGAAGCCACAATCTTCATTTCAGTACTTGGTAAATTATTAACCATTCTATTAGAAAAATAATGAGAAGCTGCAGATTAAATGGCAAAGCATGGTTAGTAAAAAATGCTTTTTGATAATTTTGACCTTGGGAATGTGATGATGTGATGGGTATGGATAGAAACAGACTGGTTGGTTTCTCATATTAGTTCTTTTTACTGCCACATAAGGTAGGCTTGGATCTAAACTCATTACAAGAAGAGTAAGACTATTCCATAGCCTAGAATTAAAGACATTGTAAATGTATGGGAAGTTTCAGAGTAGATTTAATTAAATTTAAGAGGTATCTGCTAAAGGACTACGGTGGGCAGAATATTGTGTTATAACCTTGAGAATAAGGTGATATAAAAAACTAGTCAATGTCAGTGAGGAGTTTGCTGTCTGTCATAGGAAACAAACAAACGTATTTAGCAAGCTTATAATTCTTCATGGCTATAATACATATGGGTCAAATGAGTTGCTAAGTTGTATATCAGAGATAGTTTGAGATTAATGGTATATTTTAAAGGTATAAATTGTGGTGATCATTAATTAGTGGAGTTTAATGGAAAGAGTAATTGTAGCCAGTCAAGAAGTATGATATGAGTTGTTTGCCTTGAGTAGGGCAAGTGCTAGCTAGTATTGGAGAAGCAAGTGAAGTATAAAAATGCTTCTGTCCCAGTTACAGTACCATATACTACCTCTTACTCCAGGCTCCTTTCAGCTATCTTTTATCTCTTGCCATTAAATATTTGAGTCCCTCAAGACTCAGTTCTGAGCCATCTCCTTTCCTCAGTCTTTACTATCTCTGTCTGGAAAATCTCATCCATTCCTATGGCTTCAATAAAAATGCACACTTTCATCCCACTTAGCTCTTCTAACATCAGACCCATATAAGCAACTGCTTCTTCAAAATTGCTTCTTAGATGTCTCAAGGGATAAAGAGGACACATGTACAGAACTGGGATTATGACTTAATTTCCTTCCACAGTTAGCCTCCTTCCAAGGCTTCCTAGCTTAGGAAATGACCAAATATCTGTCTAATGTATTCAAGGCAGATGTAAGCTCAAAAGCTGGCATCATCTGTGATGCTGCACCTGCTCTCTATGCACCTCAATTTATTGTTGAAACCTGGCAATTTTATCTCCTAAGTACCTGACAGATGTGACTACTTCTCTCCATTGCACTGCAGTCTGTATTCTGCCTCTTGTCATGGAATTAGCTTCTTCCCTCTGTTGCCCCTTGTTGGTAGTTGGTAGGCATCAGGCACAGATAGATCTACTCACGATTCCTACATTTTCCCTTAGTAACCAAATCTGAATGATGTCCAGGAATCCTCTCTTTCCTATGTTACTTGGGGGAAGGTGACCTTATTTCCATCTCACAGTCAATCCCCTTATCAATCATTGGTTAAGAGGTGGGCACATAACCCAGTGTGGGCCAGTAAAACCAAAAGGGATAAATACTAGGTGACTTTGGCGATGTTATGTCTTGCTATTAAGGAGAGGTTCCAGAAGAAAACACACCATTTTCTGCCTCTACTGACCATGATGAGCTGCCTAGAACAGCTTCAGGTCATACTGATGCCAGCCTGCAGAGGGAGTCCACAGAAAAAGAAGGCAGCTCTGGGACACATGAGAACAGGTAGAGCCACTAGTCCACAAGAGGTGGCAAAATATCTTTATTATCATATGTTAATCTGAGGTGAAGCTTTTCTATTACTCAAAGGTGGAGCTCTCTTAATTCCATTGTTAACTGAATGTTTATTTGGGTATTCAAAAGACCAGTCTCTCAGCTAGTCTTCCTTGAAAGCTCCATGTACAGAATGTGGACTTGTCCTGGGAAAAATGGAGAACCCTCAGAGATTTTCGAGCAGATGTGTGACCTGACCTTAAGTATCTAGCTGGTACTTAACTCTTGGGTGAGGGTGACCCTCACTTTACAATCTTCAATTATTAGAGAAAGAGTAGAGCTCTGTATTCATGATTGTACAATTATACATACAATGGGCAAAGTAATTAAAAAATCTCTTTCATTTTAAGCTTTTAAAAGCATGTCTTAGTTGAAATTGAAAGAATAATTGCCTACACCATGTCTTACCTGTGGGCAGATTTCATAGTCATTCATTTTCAAATATCTGATGTCAGTAATTTAAGTGAGACTTCCAGAACATTATTCCTCTGTGTTACAATGTCGGCCACTCAATAATTTCCAATTGATTCATTGCTATACCTAATGGAAAAAATTATTTTAAGTACTCTACCTAGTTTCCCTAAGGGAAAGTGCTTGGGGAGCCTACCATTCAATAGTTTTCTTAATGTCATGACTTGATTTTATGTGCCTCTCCAATAAGATTGTAAGGGATTTGGAGTAGAGCTTTAAACATGTTCAAATGCTAATTGGGGGAACCCAATGTTTTTGAAAGTTAATTTGCTTTGTGTCTTAAAAACAGAAATTTCGTACGTAGTAATTTTTTTGAAATGGTTCATTTGATGAATAGGGGTTTGAACTACATAGCTTCACTCACATGTGAATTTTCTTCCACTTCTGCCACATGACAGCATGACCAATCCCTCCTTTTCCTCCTCCTCAGCCTACTCAATGTGAAGACAAGGATGGAGACCTATATGGTGATCCACCTCTACTAATGAATAGTAAATATATTTTCCTTGTGATTTTCTTAATAAAACTGTCTTTTCTCTAGCTTACTTGATTTTAAGAATATAGTACATAATACCTTGCACATATAATGGACAAAATATGTGTTAATTAATTATTTATGCTATTGGTAAGGCTTCTGGTCAACAGTAGGCTGTTGTTAGTAATTAGGTTTGGGGGAAATCAAAAGTTATGTGTGCTAAATGCCCACCAACCCAGAAATGGATTAACAAGCTGTGGTATATGTACACTATGGAATACCGTTCAGCCATTAAAAAAAATGGAGACTTTACAGCCTTTGTATTAACCTGGATGGAAGTGGAACACATTATTCTTAGTAAAGCATCACAAGAATGGAGAAGCATGAATCTTATGTACTCAATTTTGATATGAGGACAATTAATAACAATTAATAACATGGTGGGGGTGGGGGAAGAGGAGAACAGAGAGAGAAAGAACGAGAGAGGGGTGGGGAAAGGAAGAGCAGAGAGAGGGTAGGAGGGAGGGGGGTGGGGTCTTGGTGTGTGCCACACCTTTTGGGGGCAAAACACGATTGTAAGAGGAACTTTACCTAACAAATGCAATCAGTGTAACCTGGTTTCTTGTACCCTCGATGAATCCCCAACAATAAAATAATAAATAAAAGAATATATATTGGTATGTGATTTCTTTAAAAAAAAAGTTATGTGTGGATTTTTGACTACATAGAGGGTTGGTGCATTGTTCAAAGCTCAGTTGTAGTTATAAATGCTTGCTAAATTTTTTTGGCCAGTTTTAGGACTTTTTGATGTTTATAAGAATATTTGGTGCATATTCTTTTAGAAAGAAAATATATGTACAAGTTTGAATGTGATTGTATTCCTAGCCATACTTCTTAATCTTGAACCCCTAGCTATTTCTCATACTATTATTAGTTTTACTTCTTTAGTAGTAAGTAAGAGAATATATATTTGGTTAACTTAAGCAAACAAACAAACAAAAACCCAAAACCAGAGGGGGGGGGGGTCTTAAAATCAAAGGAAGAAGCTCAGAGGCAAGAAGGGATGTAGCAGGGGAAAAAGGGGGTCCAGGGTTGTCAAGGATAGAAAATAGTATGGTGTCCTAAGGACACTGGTGTAGTGGTAAAGTGGCACCATCCTTTTTAGTCTGTTTGTTGTTTTGCTCATGATTTAAATTCCAGAGAAAGAGAAAGGATGATTGTCATAAGCTTAGCTTGCGAATCCTGCCCATATCTTCCCACCAAGGCCGTAGCCAGTAGGGAAGCATCTCTCCCAAGGGGAATCCAGGTGCTCTTTCCAAAGAAAAGTGGCCACCTATGGTTGCAGCCCAGGCCAAAACACCAGGGTGTCACTTGCTGCACCCCACACCTGGGCTCTTAGGTGCCATTTCTTTCATATCTTGTTCTCTCGCTGCCAATGATCCTTGTAAAACCCCAAATTGACTTTCATCCTTCCTGACTTAACTCTTGTTAGGGATCTGGTGATTTTGTTTATTTGTTTGTTTGTTTAGACAGAGTTTCACTTTGTTGCCCTGGGTAGAGTGCTGTGGTGTCATAGCTCATAGCTCATAACAACCTCAAACTCTTGGACTGAAGGGATTCTCTTGCCTCAGCCTCCTGAGTAGCTGGGACTACAGGTACCTGCCACAATGCCCAGCTAGTTTTTGTATTTTTAATAGAGACAGAGTCTTGCCCTTCCTCAGACTGGTCTCGAACACCTGAGCTTGAGTAATCTACCCACTGTGGCCTCCCAGAATGGTAGGATTATAAGTGTGAGCCATCATGCCCAGCTGGGCCTGGTGATTTTTTGGTGTCACTTCTCACTTCTCTCAGCCTGGACCTGATGCTCTAGCCTCACCTTAGAACATCTCTCACCTCAGCAGTGCACTGGTCTCCTCACCACCCAGGGATAGAGCTTACATTCACTGCATCTGTGTCCCTCACTGGGTTTACCACATGAGGTAATCACGATCAGCTTAAGGCCTGTTTCTGGCAGAAGAGTTACATGTCGTTCACATTTGTATGTCTAAGTATTACACACCACCTGGCTTTATTATTATTATTATTTTAGTTTTTATTTTTTATTAAATCTTAGCTGTGTACATTAGTGCAATCATGGGGTACAGTGTGCGGGCTTCATATACAATCTGAAATATTTTCATCCAACAGTTTGACATAACCTTCATGGGATTTTCTCCTTTATTGTGTGAAAACATTTGTGTTCTGTATTTTTGCCCAATAAATTTTTGCTTAGTAAGTAAATGAGTGAACGAAATATGTTTTTCCATGATGCTCCTTCACAGATAACTATAGTAAAATCTGATGTTTGTAATTATCATCTTTTTGGAAGCTAACTAGGTTCCAACAATGCATTATTTTTCATCAAATTTCTTAAAGATTCTGGCTCAGCGCCTGTGGCTCAATGGGCTAAGGCGCCAGCCACATGCACCTGAGCTGGTGGGTTCGAATCCAGCCTGGGCCCGCCAATCAACAATGACAGCTGCAACCAAAAAAAAAAAAAAAAAAAAAAAAAATGGCCGGGCGTTGTGGCGGGCGCCTGTAGTCCCAGCTACTTGGGAGGCAGAGGCAGGAGACTCGCTTGAGCCTAGGAATTGGAGGTTGCTGTGAGCTGTGATGCCATGGTACTCTATCCAGGGTGACTGCTTGAGGTTCTGTCCCCCCACA
>CAUYRH010063736.1:0-17114 GCA_963574655.1 Perodicticus potto | reverse complement strand
CCTGTGTTTCTAATGATTTCTCAAACCCTGCAGGGTGGAGAGCTTAAATCCTCCTCAGCCTACTTAGGAGACACTTTAAATTGCTAACTTGGGCTAGGCAGAAGCTTTCCCAGGAAAGCGCTGTGGCTGGGATCACACCTTGATTGGCTATCCACTTATCCCATGTGCCAAAACCCATCTCGCCCTATGCCCCTGAGGGCTAAGGCTACGAGGTGTCTCAGTCCCCACCTTTAAGCTGCTCAGTCACTAGATTACTAGCTCCCACCTAGTGTTTGTTCTGTGACCATGAGGGTGGAGCTTGCCAGGGCAGTTCTCCCACAATGGCTCCACACATCCCACAACCAAACACTGGTAGTTCCTTCTGGCTCGGTGGACCAGTCTGGTTCCCAGACAATACTCAAAGACCCCTGCACTCTTGCCCAAGTTCTCCCAAGGCAGTTCAACCGAGCGGCAAGTCCAAAAGAAACCCAAACAGCTCACAGGTAAGGCCTTTCCAGCCTGCAGTCCCACTGTTGCCCCACCCACAGCTGCCAACAGGATTAGACTAAACGAACACATGCAACCACTTGCCCAATCTCCACCGCTTTTGCCTTCCTCAGGGTGTCCAGAAGTCTCATGCTGTCTCCCTATGTCCCTAAAGGGAATTTTCTGGGCAGATCCCACCTGCCAGAGATGCCTGAAGTCCTCTCTCCCCAGTCTCACCATGCCCAGTTGCAAGGAAGCTTTTACTCAGCCACCATCTTGCTCCACCCACCTGAACCTCCTTCCTAAAATGGAGCTAATATTATCTTCCTGTTTGAGTATTAAATCTGATGTTGGATGATCGTACAGGGATTTCTAGCCTTGTGGTTGGTACATACAAAGGTCTGTCATTTAAGTTCATGAACTCCTAGAAAAAGTGTTATATACATCTTTGCTGAATATAACTTTCCTGATGGTCACCTTCAAAGTACTCCCCTTAGGAAGCTATGCACCAATGCCAGTCCATCCTTCAAAGCAATTTTGGAACTCTTTTTTTTTGATATGTCCATCAGAGCTATTGTTGTCATATGAGGTGTGGCAATTAAGTTCTGGAGCACTGGACAAAAAAAATGAGTAAAGTTTTATAACCTTGGTGTATCAATATCTCACAGCTGCGTTTGTGTCAACATTGGCAGTGTTTTTGGGGGTTTTTTTTAGACAGAATCTCAAGCTGTCATCCTGGGTAGCATACCTTGGCACCACAGCTGACAGCAACCTCCCACTCTTGGGTTCAAATGATCCTCTTGCCTCAGTTTCTCTATTTTTTAGCAGAGTTGGGATCTCACTTTTTTCTGAGGGTGGCCTCAAACTTGTGAGCTCAAACTATCCACCCTTCTCAGCCTTCCTGAGTGCTAGGATGACAGGTGTCAGCCACCACATCCAGCTTATTGGCAAGGTCTTGCCAAGTGGTGTTCATATTGTTGTTGCATGTTTTTTTGCACTGTGCAATGCCAGCTCTGATGGTCATTCCAGAAATAGAGTTCTAAAGTTGCTTAGAAGAGTGCTGGTGTTTCTTCATAGCTTCCTAAGGGGAGGACTTTGAAGGTAACCATAGTGATAGTCAGTAATGACAGATGTAGCACGTTTTCTAGGATGAGTTGACAAACTTGATTTTCAGACCTCATAGTAAGTGTTCAATAAATCTAAGGTAATTTCTGCTATTGTGTGAGTTTCTGCTAAGACTGCCTCACCTTCAGCCTGTTTTTCTGGAGCCCTACACCCACCTCATTGGTCTGCGACATGCTTTTGCACTTCTCACTCCCAAAATGGTGCTACTGAATGGATTCATCCCACAGAGCCACTTTGACATGTTAAGAATAAACCCAGCAGGCACAGTCAGTTGCCCCAACAGTCGTGTCCCCTTCTTCTGTGCCAGTCCAATTGTGTCAGATATCAGACAATGATGTGTCCAAGAAAGACAGAGCCTTCCAGAGTTCCAGGGGACTGGCTAAGCTGGACGGTGATATCCAACTCCCTTTTGTTAGTGAATAGATGAATTGAAGGATAAGCAAGAGACCCAGTTCTGGCCAAAGAGATGTATGAAGAAATTGGATAAATGATTCTTTGTACCCTCAATGAATCCCAAACAATAAACAAGAAAGAAGTTTGATAAATGGTATTGGAAGATGTTCCTTCCAAAAGAAAAAGAGAGATGAAAGAAATATGATACACTCCTTCTCCTCTCACTTGATCACATGATCTGCCTTTAGACTTCGCCATGTGAGGATTTGGTGTTTATATCTGGGCAGTACAATATAGTGTTACCTACTGTGCAGGGGGCTCGCTGAGAGCAAAAACAAAAAAGCAGACAGACATCCTTGACATGATTGAACTGTTGAACCTGCCACCATCAAACTCAAGACTTCTTACTATGAGAGATGATAATTCTTTTTAAATTATGTTCTCTGCTTCTTGCAGCTGGGAGCACCCTGACTGACATATATCCCATATCCTGTGATGTCTACTAACCAGCAGGGCCTCCCTAGCCTTCACAGGGTGTATGGTGCAGTCTACTTCGAGACCAGCTGGGTCTCCTTTTCTATAATAAGATGGCTGTGACTCTGCCTTTTGTAGCCTTACAAATCAAATCACCCAGCCACTCAAACAACTTCTGATTAGACTTATGACTGGCTTCCTTTCATTCTTCAAAACATTTGATAAACTCTTCTAAGTATCTATTGTGTTTTAGAGAATATGGAGTAAATTTTTTAAAAATTCTATTTAGCTAAGTCTTCAATAGTTTGATATATATATATTTGGCCAGTGACACAGATGAAACATCAAAACTAAAGAACATACTCATTGTGGGAAAATGTAGCATGAAGCTGACACCTTATCTCCAGTGAAAGAAGAAGTTATAGGAGGAAAATCATTAAAAATGTTAGCATCTACAGTTTAATGAATAATCTTTGCCTTACATGGATTTAGACGTCAAGATATTTATGATGAATTGACACACAGTAGCAAATTCTTTACTAGAGACTTATTTTGATCAATAGAATGTATTGGAAATAAAATTGTATAACTTTTGTGACTGGGTCTTAAGAAATCTGGAACTTCCATCTTCACATTGGGAATGCTCCCACTTAGAAACTGAATTTTAATGCTGTATGAAGCCCAGGTCATATTAGGGATCAGGTAGAGGAGAACCTAGATGCTCCTGTAGACAGCCTCAGGTGAGCCCCGAGTTAACAGCCAACACTGGCTGCCAGGCCTGAGAAGAAGCCTTCTTGATATAGCAGCTCAGCCAAAGCTCTGGATTAATGCAGCCCTAGCTAAGGCCGAGCAGAACTGCAGAACCACTGAGCCCAGAACAATCATTGCACAGATGTGAGATATAATAAATGATAGTTGTTGTATTAATCTACTAAATTTGCAGTGGTTTTATTACATACCCACAGATTACTAGCACACTATTCAAGGATCCAGAATATGTTTCCCACTGATACACTGGCCAACTGGTACTTGGGAAAGTGGGTAGAAAGGCTTGCAAAGACCAACTGTGATACTTGCCAACTTCTGTGTTATAAGCCTTCCCACCATGGCCAAATTCAATCCATCAAAAGGATGACAATCAGCTCACCTAATTTCTGAAAATGTGTCAACTGTTGCAGCCAGTGCAAATGAAATGAACCAGTTCCAGCCCATTATTGACATAATCCCTAGAAAGAAAAATGCCCATTTTATCATATACAATTGACCCTGGAACAACCCAGACTTGAACTGTGAGGTCCATTTATGCTCAGATCTCTCACAATAGAACACAGACCAAGAAGTGTTCAAGGTTGGCTCGGCGCCTGTGGCTCAACGGGCTAAGGCACCAGCCACGTACACCTGAGCTGGTGGGTTCGAATCCAGCCCAGGGCCACCAAACAACAATGATGGCTGCAACCAAAAAATGGCCGGGTGTTGTGGTGGGCGCTTGTAGTCCCAGCTACTTGGGAGGCTGAGGCAAGAGACTCGCTTGAGCCCAGGAATTGGAGGTTGCTGTGAGCTGTGATGCCACAGCACTCTATCCAGGGTGACAGTTTAAGGCTCTGTCTCAAAAAAAAAAAAAAAAAAGTGTTCAAGGCATGAGAAACTCGTATGCATGGAGAACCAAAGTTTCATTCAAGCAAATCTGCAGGGCTGACTGTGGAACTTTAGTATGTGAGGATTTGGGTATACACAGGGAGTCCCAGAACCAATCCCCCACGTATCCTAAAGGATAACTGTGCCTGATACCCCAGACATTTTTCAATGTGTAATTCAAATAATAATAATGAGTCCCACTTACCTAAAGTTTTTGTTTTCACATGTTGTCTATTTGAATTTTTACAATGACCAAGAGGCTATTACATTACTATATTAGAAATAAAAATGCTGACACTTAAGAAATAATTTTCTAAACTGGAACCCTAACTGTTTCTCTCCAGAGTCAGGATTCTTTGATATGGCATAAATTTTGCATGATGATTCCATCACTTGTACCTGCCATTGTAACCCCTTTCCCTCCACATTTTCCAAAGTTGATCATACGACATCTTTAAATACAAAGGGATTCAAGTCTACAATTCTTATATATATTTAAATAAAGGTCTTTTTGTACAATCATCCAACAAATTGGTTAAATTCATTTACTAGTCTATATGGGTCCTGCTTCTTACCCATTTTCAAGTTCAAAACAAATTGTATTCTGAGTCCAGGCTTTGAAAAAAGCTAGTAACACAGAGAACTGTCTGTGGGAGGTCTATTCCTTGTTTCCAAATAATCATTAAGTGGACATATGGTGAATTGAATTCATACCAACATTTCTGAGCCTATTCACTTTTTTGAAGCATTTTCAGAACTCTTCCATGTTAAGTTTTAATTCCCCCAAGTCTCACCATATGAATGAAGACAAGTAAGAAGAGAAGATGGCGTTTTGCCAAAATGATAGCTAAATCAAACATTTCCAGGTTTAAGGTTGGAGGGTGTATGTGTCACTCCTGAATTAAATATTTCCAACAGTAATCTAGCATTTAAAAATTGCTGTTTTAGCATTTTCTTTTCCAGCCTTTGCAAATCACAAACATGACTTATGGAAAACTATTTACCTCAGTGGCTGGGCTCTCCAGATGCCTGCAATTTGCTTATAAATTTAGAATATACTTGTGTGGTGGGGGGTGTGTGTGGAGAAAGGAAGGAGACAGGAACTATGGTATGCCTTTCCTAAATGACTAAGTAACCAAGGCTGGCATTGCTTACTTAATCTACTTCTTCAGCGTTTGAAAGCCTATACATCAAGGGTAAATTTTCACCATCTTGGTAACATTAGTCTCAGTAAATACTATTCCCTGTGTGCCTCAGAGGAAAAGATCAAATTACTCCGACAAACTTAGACAGTTGAGAGATTTTAGTAATTTTCCCTTTCCCTCCCCACCCCTTCTCTTTCATAAGCAGTATAAATTGCTCTTAAGGAAAGTTATAATGTGATGAAATTAGGTTATTCTTCGATAATAAATGATTATTTGAGCTTTCTGAAGACATAACAGTCTAGTGTACACAACAGTAAAATCTTTTCCTTTGCGTTTTTGGAGAAGGGAAAGGGATTTCTTAAAAAGCGATGGATTTCAGCCTTTAGTGGGATTTGAAAAATACCAGACTCTAGGGCAGTAAGTTGATGCCATTAGGAAAATTCGATAAAATTCTTATTTTCCTATAATCATAGAGGCATCTGCTGCTGCTTGGGGAGAAATGAGATGAAGCTTTCTCTCTAACACCTCAGTACCATTCTGAGATCTTCTGGAAAACTGTTTTTGCAGCAAGGAGCAAATGCGACGCTCGAGTCACAGACAGACTGGGCTTTGTGAAAGCAGACATACTAACTCTCGCCTGCCTAATCTTTAAGTGGAAAGGTGACACTTGGCTCTCTGACACAAGTTCTGCACTGAAAAAGCAATATAATCTTCTCAAATAGGGTTAGAATGGCTAGGAAATTTTAGCTATTTACTACTGAGCTGATTTCAGAGCCAAAGGCCCTGTTTACTTGATACCAACCCGCTCTCTTTGTCTTTCTCTTCAGTCTTGAAAGTACAAATATAACTTGGAAAAATCTCTAACGTTTTCCCAAATTATGAACATCCTTCTGATTTTGTTTTCTAATTTATAGGACACAATATCTTTTTGAAATATGTCACGTAACCAAAATTAACTGCTTTCAATTATAACTTCAAGTGTATTTTTTCTCTGGGGAATCATGTTTTAGAAAACAAAATAAATTAATGGCAGATATTAAAATTCAGCATTCTTTTCAGGATCCCAGTTTCTATAAACTCTTCTTCATAAAAGAATCAAACACACATCTGCAAGGTGAAGGTGACCTAGCACTCACTATAAATACCTGCTAAGGGCATTGCTTTAAGAGGGAGAGGATTTTCTTTTCAAATTCCAGGCTCACATACCTTGGAGCTGATGAATTCTGTACATCCCTGGGATTTGCAGGAGGTTACAGAACAAGACTATGCACCCTGTTGATTTATTTACTGCAAGGACAACCGGGGCATGGCACTGTTGCAGCTTGAAACCAGAAATGTGCGGAGTGAGTTTAAGCATGAAACACTTAAGGTTATTATGTACGCCGGGCATCCTCGTCTACGTGGGAAATGAAGCCCATCTATTTGGTTTTTCTTTTTCATTGTTGGTTCAATGCAATTCAGTCTGTGAGGATAAAAACTGGTACCCAATTTAATTATTTCCTAAAACAAGATGAGGAGAGAGAAAAAAATTGTGTCCAATGTTTGGGGTTATATGCAGTTAGCTGACCTGCACAGAATTGTAAGAAGTCAAAGTGCTCAGGTTGTGTAACAGTGGAAGGTTAAGATTTTCCTCTACTTTTAAGATTAAACTACACATATCACTTAACATTGAATGGCTTTAGCAATAGCATAGTTAATTTCTCAAGTGGCTGACGAGATTTCTTTTTTCTCCCAGTTTCTAGATAATTGTGCTAAGGGTACTGTGGATAGAGCAGTTAGCAAAATAGACATTGTCCTCATGGAGTCTATAACCTTGTAAGGAAAAGAGATGTTAAAAGAAGGAGTAGTTAAGAGATAGATAATAACAGAGTTGCAAGCCATGATGAAACTAGAAGGACAAAGTACTTCAAGAGAGCACATTACAGGACACGTATTTATAGGTTTGTTTACTTTCTCTGTCAGACTAAAATTCTTGAAGAAGGCAATATGTTATTCAATTTTTTTTTAACTATGTTTTTCAGTATCCTATTCCAAGCACCCTGCACAGGGCATGGCACATGGTGGTTTATCTTTGTTGATTACGCTTGCTGAGTTGCCTGAATTACTCATGTAATCCTTACAAAAATCACATTTGCTGAATTTGGCAGGCAGGAGTGTTCTCATTTTACCGATAGGAAAACGTAGAGGGAAAAAGAAAACTGAAATGTTTTGCTCTAATTATCTTAGCTAAAAAGATAGGACTACAACAGGTCTTAGAACTCTGACACCAGTGTTCTTTCACAAAACCACGCTGTTTCAAGAAAAAATAGGCAATGAAAAGAACAGAAACAATACTATGAAACTCACAGACTGTATGTGCTTGTTTGTCCACTGATAAAGGGGGAGGAAAACTAGGAGGAAGCCTCAGAGTTGTGCATGAATTAAAATGTATCCAATTCACCCTCAAATGAAACTGTCATGGGATAAAAGCCAAAAACTTTTCTTAGATTTTTTTGCATATCCAGCAACCTATATTTAACTAGATGAAATTCTTTTTAAAGAATTCTCCTATTCAAATTTTTGAAAAGGAAGATTTGCTTTTAATGGGAAATCTTCATTCTATCCTGGAGATAAAATACAACTTCACAAACGTGATTATTTTTCACAAATGTTGATTTTTACCAAGATTTTGTTTCTAAACTGCTATATTTAGCATATAAAAAAGATAAACTCTAGCATTTATTTGAAAACAGGGAGACGGGAAACATCCCTAAGGAGGTGTCATAGTCAGTGGGGCTGCCATAACAAAGTACCATAGATTGGATGGCTTAAACAACAGGAATTTATTTTTCTGGATGCTGGGAAGTCTAAGACCACGGTGGCAGTAGACTCCATGTCTGGTGAGGGCTCTATTCTGGCGTTCAGGCAGCTGCCTTCTGCATGTGTAGTCAGACGGTGGAACTCATTCACTCTCTCCTTTTCTCTTTTTTCCTTTCTTTCTCTCTTCTCTTAAAACCACTAATCTCATCATGATGGTTTACCTTCGTGATCTATTATAACCCTAATTACCACACAAAGATCCCATCTCCAAATACCACCACTACACTGGAATATAGGGCTTTTTTTTTTTTTTTTTTTTTAAGAAACAGTCCCACTTTGTCCCCTTGGCAGAGTGCCATGGCGTCACACAGCTCACAGCAACCTCCAGCTCTTGGGCTTAGGTGATTCTCTTGCTTCAGCCTCCCAAGTAGCTGGGACTACAGGCACCTGCAATAACACCCGGCTATTTTTGGGTTGTAGTTGTCATTGTTGTTTGGCAGGCCTGAGCCAGGTTCGAACCTGCCAGATACAGTGTATGTGGCTGGCGCCTTAGCCACTGAGCTACATACAGGCGTCCAGCCTAAGTTGAGCATCTTGATACCATAAGAGCTGAGACATCCTTGTTTAAAAGGGCAAAGTGTACATGGAATTAATTAATTTGAAATTTAAAACTAATCTACTGACAATGGCTTCAGATTTATTATCAAAAATGGAAGAAAAATGACCATATATTTAATTTTCCCATGTTCTACCCAAATCAGCAAAAAGAAAACAAAGAGCTGACATATTATAATATGCTACATGTCATTCCTTCTGAAGGAAAGGTTGGTGATCAATAAAACCACCAGATCATCAAAAATTTGTATTGATTAATTACAGCATTCAGGATAAAATGCTTCATATAGTGTGCTTTTACTTTGATTTTCATCTCACCTACTGTTAAATAGAATTTATGAAGGTTAAAAAAAAAAAACACTGTGTTAGCCAACCCATCTGAGTGGCAGGAGCCAAAAAACTCAAACCACACTGAGTTAAGGACAAAAGGGAATTTACTGGCTCATCCCGTAGAAGTCCAGAATAGAGCTCATGCCAAATACAACCATACCCATGAATTCAGAAGTCAAGAGGGCTTGTTCTCTCAATTTTCACCTCTCACTCCAGATCGGCTTTCCTTGGGGTTGCCTCCTTTCTCCAGTACTCTTTTCCATGGGGACAAGATGACATCCAGAAGCTCTAGTGTTTCATCCCATCTTCTTAGCCATTCTAGTGGAAAATTAACACCACCTTCACAGTTACACTAGCAAAAGCACTTGGGTGTGCCTTGACTGACTTGTATCATGTCATGGGCTCACTCTGAATTGAATTATTGTGACTAGAGCAACAGAACATGCTGATTATGACTTGGCCTGAGTCAAGTTTCTGCCTTTGGCTCTAAAATACTAGAGTTAATTTCATCCAAACCACATGGATTGAGAATGGGGAGAAGGAAGAAACGAAGGAGTATTGGGTTTCTTTATCACAAAAGCGAGAAATAGACTCCATGTAGTTGAACACTGCAGATGTCCACCAAAATCATGATACAATAAAATTGAGTCATTGATAAATACTGAAAAGCAAAAGCCACATGTTAGAGGTGCTGGTGGTCTGGGAAGGGAGGGAAGTAGGGACAGGTTGCAATAGGAAGTTGACAGAGGGAAGTTGAAATGATCAAGTGTTAAGACTTTGCTCCAAGTTTCCTAGAAGCCAAGGCAAGGGGAGACAAGCTTTGCATCACATAACTCTTCTGAGGTAACAAAAGGAAGCTCCCAGCCTCAGCAGGTGATAAGGATCTTCTCCCAGCTCTGAATTTTGAGAATGAATTGTCTTCAAGGACTTTGAATGAAGAACACTGGATGACATAACGAAGTACTATGTTTTCCAAAAGCAAATTTTCAAATAGAGATGTTTCACATTTTGCTAGCTGAAAGCCAAAGACATACCATTACACTGTAGCTTTGTAAAGTCAATTATTCAAAAGGCTAGCCTAGTGACACAGTCCAAGGATGTAACCTAATAAAGGTTTCAAAGGTAGAAAGCCTGGCATGAAATACTAGCCTTGCCACTTATTTGTGAAGCCACCTTAGCTAGGTCCCTTTTATTTTCTGAGTTTATGTTCTTAAAGTGTAAAGAATGGGGGATAATATCTGTATTTTCTGATTATATATGAGAATTAAATTAAATAACATATGAAACTACCTTTCACACTTTAAACAGACACATAACCTATAGTATAATCATTCCAGAAAAATGATACTCTAGAATCTTCTGGATAAAGTCAGATCAAATTATATATTTTATAATTAATTACATAAAATGTTCAACTGATAAGCAATTAAATAATAAAATGTTATCCTAAGTTTTCATTACAGCTCTAAATAAAAGCCTTTTACTCTCCCTTTTTTTTAATTATCATTTTGCTCTTCAACTTCCTGTGTTTCAGATAAGTGAGGTATCATCAACAAAAGAGTTATTTCTATTTGCTAAGTATTTTAAGGCAATGATCCTAACACTTAATAGAGGCCTGTAGACATTATTACCAATGTGATCACTGGTCCTACCACCAGTGTGAATTCTTCCAATCACTATAACATATTGAGCATTTACTATTGGCCGGATATGAAATGAAATGTTTTTGCATACATTAAAATCATATGAACTAGTCCTATAATTTATTTCTCCTAAGGGGAAAAATGCTTTTACCCATCATGACCAATCAATTATTAGACTAGTCACTGATCTTTGACCCTGAGTTTCTCAGATGTAGAATGATACAGTTGCACATCTTAAAGTGTTCCTTCTACACTTGAATATTCTATTACTCTTCTGTCAGGGCAAGTTAATGGTGAAAAGGTTGCTTCTCACATTTGTACTTTACAAATGTACATAAGTACTTTTCTTTCTTTCTTTTTTTTTTTTTTTTGAGACAGAGTCTCAAGCTGTTGCCCTGGGGAGAGTGCTGTGGCATCACAGCTCACAGCAACCTCAAACTCTTGGGTGTAAGCAATTCTCTTGCCTCAGCCTCCCAAGAACCTAGAACTACAAGCACCTGCCACAACACCCGGCTATTTTTATGATGAAGTTGTCATTGTTGTTTAAGCTGGCCTGGGCCAGGTTTGAACCCTCCAGCCCCGGTGTATGTGGCCGGCGCCCTACCCACTGAGCTACAGGCGCCTCCCTGAATAAATACTTTTCTTGTAATGTTCTCTCTGGTAGCTTATCAAAAGCAACACCATTTTTTTTCTCCTCCAGTGAACCTGGTGGGATAGTCCTTCATCAGAGAGAACATATCTTTTACAATTTGTGAAATTTTGTGGAATATGTTTCCGTAGAATAGAAAGGACCCAACGAGTCTGCGCTATGGCCTAAAATTAGTGGGTAGTCACTGTTTCCAAGGAATATTCCCATTTCTTAATCAGACTCCCCAGAAGTATAGTAACTTTCATCAGTTAGGGTCATAGTCAATACACCAAAATAGCATGGAACAGGGGGGTTTACTCCTTGTCTTCACAGGGGAGCTTCAAAAAGTATCAGTGTCTGAATCCCACCCACAGAGATTCACATTCAAATTGGTCCTGGGAGAAGCCTGGACATTGCGATTTTTATTTCTAATACTTTCACAGGTGGCTCTAACGTGTAGTCAAGATTCAGATTTTCTGGCCCACCTGGTGGTGTCAGTGGGCACGGCATCACAGATTTAAAGATGGGAAGTGCCAATCAGAAGCAGTTGGTGGATACACAGTTGGAAAAAATCAGCAGGATAGACCAGTAAGTGCCTCAACCAACATTTAAAATGTTGATGAGACTGGCAGTCTAGAAAATTATAAGAAGGTCATAAGAAGGAGTTTTAATGGTATATGTGTTATCTTGGGGACTCAAGAAGTGAAGAAAAATGGAAAACAAATATATATCATCGTGATGGAGAAAGGTTTGTGTGTCTTTTTTTTCTTTTTCTGTTTGTTCTGCTTTAAAATTGTCAAAATCTAGATGAGGCATCTGGGAAAAGTAATCTGTGTTCCCCAAATTCTCCTCCCCCTCCCACCCCTTTTAGGACTCATCAAACTTCCTTTTCCAATCCAGAGGTCTTTTGGATGTAGTTTATTTAATATTTTTGTATCTGTCAGGGTCCATTTTAATTGGCAGAATCAATAGACACAAGAAATCTTTCCCAAAATAAGAAACCAACTTGAGGTAATCCTTTGGGAATTTCTTTGCTTTCTCAAATTGAATCCAACACATGGCTGTGCCCTGGTATGTTTGGGAAACCATGCCCATTCTGTCTCTTTGTTTGCTTTTTAAACCTGCTTTTTGATTTCTTGCTAATTTTTCTGTCCAAAGCTAAATCAGTTCTGCACAGCAAAGATAAACTCCAATCCAGAAACTGAAAAGAAACTGTTTATGTGGTTGAGGTGCATATTTATAGGATTCCTGATTCGGCGGTGAGACCAGGAAGAGCAGTACCCCGGCTTCGAGTGTACACAATAGCCCTTTTTCAGTTCTACGAAATGAGAGGTTTTCATCTTTTCCAGGAAGCTTGTCAAGTCTGGTCTACAGATGGCTGACATTTGGGCCCTTTCTTAGATCTGCTTGTGACTTCTCAAATGAAATTTTGAGGTTAAATGTATAAATAATATGGAAGGAAGCAAATGCTTGAGGTTAATGTTTGCAGGAAAAGTCAGGGAGGGGACTTTTTGCTAAAAGTTTTTTTTGAAATGCTACTCAACTTCCTACAGATTGATATAGTAACACAAGATAAGGGGTTTTCACTATTTTTTTTTTCAGCTTTTACCATGACCACAGAAATGTACCTTGTCATTTGAAGCAGAGAAATATTCAAGCTAGTCACAATGTTATCCTATTTGTTTTTATTTACATTTTCCACAGTGGCATAGGAGGAGAGAATACTAAGATGTTTGGAAAACCAAATGCATAGAAAAATAAATGTCCTTCATGGCAGTATTTAGGAGTTAGAAAAAAATAGAGGAAAAAAAAAAAAGAGGAAAGGACACTCCTAATCATATATTCACTGACTACATGGAGATATCAGGGATTCTTATTTTTGTAGAATTGATACTCTTAGTGATTCAAGTCCTTTTACTTGCTCATATCTCAACCTTTAGTGCTATTAAATAATCTGTTGTGTGTGTGTGTCAAAGAAACTTAAAAATGTAGTTGTAATTTGTCTTATAATATAATTACCCCTTGATTCTAAATTTGGATTTTATTAAACTATTGAATGTATGTAAGACATTTTGGTTATAAATAATAAAATGCAACTTTGGCCAGCTTAGGCAAAAAATAAGATTTATTGCAGAGATATCAGGGTTATTTAACAGCACCCCAGGGCTGACATGTGTCAGTGTGTTAGGCCACTTTTGAAATGGCTGTCAATAATTTCTGCCTCCTGATATTCACACGTATCATCTCCTTCCTTCCCATGGGTATAGGCAGGACTTAGTGACTCCTAACAAGTACAATACAGCAAAAAGGGTCGATTTGCCTCCAAGATTAAGTTATAAAAGACTGTGATTTCCTTCTTGATGGCTCTTTCTCTCTTTGCTGTGCTGAAGGTGAATGCCATGTTGTGAGCTGAGAGGCTTACGTGGCAAGAAGCTGAGGGCAAATGCTGACCAACAGCTGGTGAAAAACTGAGGCTGTCACTGAAACACTCTGCAAGGGGTTGAATCCTGTCCACAACCACATGCATGATCTTGGGAAAGAACCCTTCCCCATTTGAAACTTCAGATGAAACCACAGCCTTAGACCCTGAGACAGGGGACTCAAGTAAGTCCTGCCTAGATTCTCAGCCCAAAGAAATTGTAGGATAATAAATGCTGTTGTGTAAAGGCACTTAGTCTGCAGGTGATTCATTATGTAACAATAGATAACTGATGCAGTTATTGACAACTGCAGGAGCATTGAGGTGGGGGAGGATCCACAAAATATTTTTTTCTGCTTCTTCATTTTATTATTTTCTAAGTGTCTGGCATGTGCCTCTCTCTCATTACCAAAATGCTTTGTCTGATCCTCAGCATCCAAGTATACCTATCATACAGGGTAAAGTTAGTATCTTTTAAGTACATTTCTAAAACTCCAATGGAAGGCTTCAGATTGGCTAATCCTGTATCACAGGCTGACTTCTGAACCACTCGTCTGTACCCAGTGGGGAAACATGCCAGGAAGAGATTGCATTTGACCCTTCTTGGATCAAGTGGACTAGCATAGAAACTTTGGCAATAATTATGAAGACTGGAGAATGTAGCTAGATTTGCAATTTATTTCAATATTTTTCTCATCTTGGCTTGCCTTTTATATGATTTGGATTACTAACACGATGAAACCAAAGCATGAAATCACTCTAAAAAGTAAATATGGAAAAACTGAAGGTCTCTATAAAAACTTTCCACCTAGCAAACGCATCCTATGAGACCTGAGACTGGTGAAAGTACATGCCAACATGCAGAAAGTAAAAGACAGTGGCATGCCTGATCATTCAGGAAGGATATGATTTGACATTTGAAGCAAACCATAGCTTCTTACCCCCATCATATCACAAGCTTCCTTTGATCTCTACTCCCTATTATTCTACATATGTGGAAGAACTGATATAATTCAGACAAAGGGGGTGGGAGGGGGAGAAACAACAAAGGATGAGATCAGTAAGACCAGGATGATGAGCATTAATCAAGCCACAGTACTGCCTACACCTATAGATGCAAAACATTGACTACAATCAGACAACACAGATGAGTTAGAGCTGCTGTCTGTCTGGCATCCCAAACAGAGCACATTGTGGAAGATTATGTTGTATTTTAGCCACTAGACTTGCTTCAGACTTTGAAAGCATTTTGCCAGAATTAGCTCCGAAGTCAGAAAAAAATAAACACACTTTATTGCCATTTTGATGTACTAAGAGCACTGGGGAGAGAGTTAAAACAATAATTCTGTTGAAAATGGCCAAGGAAATATAATCATATGTGCAGAGTGCTAAAGAGGAGTTAGTAAGTGTGTGAGTTGCCAGTGAAATCAGAGACAGGGATGGCAGGGCTGATGAGCACACCATAGCCACATAATAGCACACAAGTGTTTTGTGCTTTAGAATCATGGTTCACATCCTTCCTTTGCTAACCTATGAACCTATGGACACAAAATTTATACTGGGTGCCTCACTCTTTTTTTTCAGTTGCCTGGGTTAGAATACCATGGTGTCAGCCTAGCTCACAGCAACCTTAAACTCCTGGGCTCAAGCAATCCTCTTTCCTCAGCCTCCCAGAAGGCTAGGATTATACACCTGAGCCACTGTACCCAGTCTGAATCTCATTTTTCTTTTTTCTCTTTTTTTGCAGCTTTTTGGCCGGGGCTGGGTTTGAACCCACCACCTCCAGCATATGGGGTCAAGTGCCTCACTTCTTGAGCCACAGGCACCACCCCCGAGCCTCATTTTTAAAACAGGAAAATAGTTTGGCACCTGTAGCTCAGCAGCTAGGGCAGTGGCCACATACAGGAGGGCTGGTGGGTTCAAACCAGCCCAGGGCCTGCCAATTAACAATGATAACTACGGGCTTGGTGTCCATAGCACAGTGGTATGGCGCCAGCCACATACACTGAAGCTGGCAGGTTCAAACCCAGCCTGAGCCATCTAGACAACAATGACAACTGCAACAAGAAAATGGCCAGGTGTTGTGGCAGGTGCCTGTAGTCCCAGCTACTGAGACTGGGAGGCTGAGGCAAGAGAATTGCTTAAGCCCAAGAGTTTGAGGTTGCTGTGAGCTGTGATGACCCTGCACTCTACCTGGGGCAACAGCTTGAGACTGTCTCAAAAAACAAACAAATAACAACAACAAAAATGCAATGAAAACTACAACAAAAATATAGCCGGATGTTGTGGGAGGCACCTGTAGTTCCAGCTACTTGGGAGGCTGAAGCAAGGCAAGAGAAGCTGTTAAGCCCAAGAGTTTGAGGTTGCTATGAGCTATAATGCCATAACACTCTACCACAGGTGACATAGTGAGACTCTGTCTCAACAAAAAAGGAAAATATTTAATAGTACCTGTCTTTATAGTGTTGTTATAAGGATGAGAGGTAATTTATATAAATAGTCTGTCACAGTGCCGAGTACACAGTAAGCACTCAAATATTAACTATTATTAATTATTATGTACTTTGTATTATTATTAATTTTTTAGAGACAAGGTCTTGCTCTGTTACCCAGGATGGAGTAGTGCAGTACCCCAAACTTACTGTAACCTTAAATTGCTGAACTCAGATGATCCTCTGACCTCAGTCTCCTAAGTAACAGGGACTATAGGCACACACCATTATGCCTGGCAACTTTTTAATATTTTTGCAGATAGGGTCTCACTATCTTGTCCAGGCTGGTCTAAAATTCCTGGCCTCGGAGCACTGAGGAGACACGTAGAGGAGTGCGCCCCCCAGCCGCTGCCGCCCCTGGCCTCTGCGGTCACCCTGCTTCTCCTAGCCTCGGGCGAGACTCTGTCAGCTCCAGGCGCTGCGCCAGGATGGGCCCTCCCGGCAGCTCCTGGTGCCCGGGACCCCCGCCCCGCCGCTAGCTTGCAGTCCGCCAACCGCACACGTCCCCAGAGCCAGGCCTAAGGCAGGAGGCAGCGCGGCAGCGCGGCGGCCGCTCGGCACGGCCGGGTTGGGCTCTGCAGTGTCCCCATGGCCACGGCCAGCTGGCGGGATGGCTCCAGCCAGGAGAAGTACCAGTTAGTGGTGGTTGGCGTGAGCGGCGTGAGCAAGTCAGCGTTCACCATCCAGTTCATCCAGGCAACATTGAACTCGTGAGTGACCTCAAGCAATCCTCCTGCTTCAGCCTCCCAAAGTACTGAGATCATAGGTGTGATCCACCAAGCCTGGCAATTTTAAAACTTCTTTAGCTGGGGGGGCGGAGCAAGATGGCTGACTGGAAGCAGCTTCTGAAAAAGGCTCCTATCCAAAAGGGAGGATAACCTCTCGAAACTGCACAATTGAGCTGAATGCTGGGAACCCAGCCAAGAGAGAGAGGTGATTTCTGTGGATAAC
>CAUYRH010063733.1:0-16203 GCA_963574655.1 Perodicticus potto | reverse complement strand
GCCCGCCCGGGCCCCCCCAACCACTAGGACGGCTGCACCCAAACAGGGGCCGGGAGTTGTGGCGGGCGCCTGTAGTCCCAGCTACTTGGGAGGCGGAGGGAAGAGACTCGCTGGAGCCCAGGAGTTGGAGGTTGCTGTGACCTGTGATGCCACGGCACTCTCTCCATGGTGACAGCTTGAGGCTCTGCCTCAAAACCCCCCACCCCCCCAAAAAAAACCCCAAGAATTAAGAGATGCAAAAAAGAAACACAAGTAATTTGAAGAAATGGAAACTCTATGCTAGGTGGAGCGTGAAATATATTGGCTGCACAGATAGTCAGCGTTAGAGTTGAGAAAAGAAAATGCTCTCTCACCACTGAGCTGTTACTTTCAATTGATGAGAAAGAATAATTAGATTACTATGATGAGTTGTGATAAAGATGATAATCCTAAATGAAATGAGAATTTCAAAGTTGCTACAGTGATATACAGGGTGGCCATAAAGTTCATGTGCGATTTAAAATATAGTGTGCAATTTTAAATTGCACATGAACTTTATGGCCACCCTGTATAACAGTTACTTCCTCAAACATAGTTATACCAAAAGAATGGTAGGTTATGAGGCATAAATACTGAATCAGTAAACTGGTGGAATAGCAGAATAGCAAGATTCTAATCAGTGAGGGATTTTTTAAAAGAAAATGCAAAGCACAATAAATTTTAGCTGCTTTTCTCATAATTCTTACCTTTGAGAAGCTTCATACTATCCAGTAATCTTTTCTTATATACCTTTCCATCTCCTGTAAGATATATTAAAATTCGAGTCAAAATAAAAATGATGAGAAACTATAATTTTATTTTATTTTATTTTTTTGAGACAGGGTCTCTCTCTGTTGTCTGGGCTAGAGTACAGTGGCTGCAACCTCAAACTCCTGTACTCAAGTAATCCTCCTGCCTCAGGTTCCTGAGTGGCTGAGATTATAGGCCCTCACCACTATGCCTGACTAATATTTTTATTTTTTGTAGAGATAGGGTCTCTTTATGTTGTGCAGGCTGGTCTTGAACTCCTGGCCTCAAGTGATCCTCTGACCTTGGCCTCCCAAAGTGCTAGGTGTGTGCCCAGCCAAGAAATTCTATAATTTTTATAAGGCATTTTATGTGGTACACCTAGAAGTTTGTTCTATTTCACCCTCAAATAATAATCGAAGCACTCCTCTTAACATGGTCAATCTATTCCCCAGTTAGAATAAGTGGCAGTAGTTGATGGGCCCTGGAAACACATACACATAAGTGCTTCTCTCTTTTGCTTTCTCCTTGTTCTTCCTTTCTTTTGTTGCACTCTGACCTCTCTGTCTTTCCCTCTTTTCCTTGCCTCTGCTCTAGGCCCATAGGTTGTACTTATACATGTATGTTTTGTTCTAATGGCAGATCCTATAAAGGGATGATATTAAAAAATAGTTATCAATCTGAATAGTAATAAAAAGCATATTTAAATTAAAAATTTAAAAATATTTTTGTTCTCTAAACAAACTCTATAAATGGAGCTGAAATTCAACTGGGGCAGAGAACAGAGGGTATCTACCAGGCCACCTCATCCTCATAGATCCTGCCTATTCTGAGGCCCGTGTCTTCTGGTAGTAGTGTCTGCAGTGCTGGTAAGACCCTTAATGCCTGGTGTGTGTCCAGAACGTTCTCTGTTATGGTACAGCTGCATGTCTCTCCTATTCTTTCAGAACTAAAGTCCTAAGAAAGCTATAATTCTCTTATTTTATTTTATTTTATTTTTTTTTGAGACAGAGCCTCAAGCTGTCACCCTGGATAGAGTGCTGTGACATCACAGCTCACAGCAACCTCCAATTCCAGGGCTCAAGCGAGTCTCCTGCCTTTGCCTCCCAAGTAGCTGGGACTACAGGCGCCCGCCACAATACCCAGCCATTTTTTGGTTGCAGCCACCATTGTTGTTTGGCGGGCCCGGGCTGGATTTGAACCCGCCAGCTCAGGTGTACGTGGCTGGCGCCTTAGCCGGTTGAGCCACGGTCGCCAAGCCGAAAGCTATAATTCTCATAAACAGCCTCTTGAGAGAACAGTCTCGGGGGAATGGCTGGCACAAAGAGTGCCCACAGTCTTAAGTGTGAAGAATTCACATGGGTATTGAACATTTGCTGCCCAGGGTGCTACTTCTGCCCTCCAAGGGTACTTAGCCCTATGGGCAGGGTGCAGACTTGCTCTTGTCTGGGAGGGAATTGGGGACAAGAACTATTGAGGCGGAGAAGATGTCTCTGTCAAGCAGTTCCTGGGACTGAGCAGGAGACACAGGTGAAGCACAAGCTGGCTCTAGGGTCTTTATGGGGGCGGGAGTCTATGCAAGTGCCCAAGAGGTAGAACTTTGAGGGGCTGACTGGTTGTGCCACTGACCAACCAATCAGAATGAATACTGACAGCACAAGGGCCCAGCCCTGGAGGCCACCTGTTCTCAGGTGTTTCCCTTTTAGTTGCGGGATTGTGGGGATACAGGAAGGTTTGGGGGGAGGGACCGAGGATATGGGCTACATTGGGAGGCTACAGAGTAATTTAGCTGTGTAGCTATTAAAATATTTAGCAGGGGCCCACTGGCTGAATGAGAAAGAAGCTTCTCACTTAGAAGTTTCTCATTTCCAAATTAAAACACAAGCAACGAGAACAGGGTTTCTTATGCTATGAACTACATTTTTCTTAGGGGGTTTCTCATATTTCTTACACAGAAGCCCATGAAACCAGAGTTCTCTGAACAAATATCATGATGGTATGTTAACAAATACCATGATGGTATGTTAAATACTCACTATGGATTGGCAGAGTTTTCAACAGCATTGATTGTTCTTTTTCAGTGACCTCAATTCCCATGTTTCTCAGTATATTTTTTATGTTACTGGCTTCAACTTTTTCTCCTTTGAATAGATGAGAATTGTTTCAGATGACATTATAAGATTTAATCATTCTAAATCATAAAAGACATAATCCAGTACAGCACTATTTCTAACTACAGGATAAAGTATAAATACACAAACTGACTTTATTTTGAAATTCAGTATCTGGTAGGGTTCTTTAACCCAAATAAGAAGATAACACTTCTGTGTATGAGCCAATACAGCATGGGCTAAAGTAGGGTTTACATAACTGCCCATTGACTTATGATGATGTTATGGTTTGAATGTTTGTGTCCCCTCCAAAATTCACGTTGTAACTTGATTCCCAATGTCATAATATTAAGAGGTAGGACCTTTAGGAGGTGGTTAGGTTATGGGGCTCCTCTCTTCTGAATGGGGTTAGAGCCCTTATAAAAAAGCCTTCACACAGCAGTCAGCCCTTTTTTTGCCTGTCTGCTTTTTAACATGTGAGGACATAGTGATCAAATATCATTTTGAAGTGGAGGGAGAATAGCCCTTACCAAACACTGAATGTGAACACCTTGATCTTAGAAATAAATATCTATTGCTTATAAATTACCCATTCTGTGGTATTTTGTTATAGCAGCATGAACAGACTAAGACAGATGGTATATAGAATCTATACAATTCTACCTATAAATAATATCTCTGTTGCTACTTCATGGACAAATTCCTCATGGTAACCATATTTCCCGATGTGAGACTTCACTGAGATTCACTGTGTTCACCTATATTTTGGTTTTTTAAACACTATTGAAATCAACACATTACTGGGCCAGATAATAGACAAGGTAATACTTCTTTTTGAGAGTGCCCATACTTTTCCTAAATCTTTAATAATCCAAACAGTTGTCAATAAGACCAAATTATTGATAAGTAGGTAAAAGAGCAGAATGAATTCATCATGACTGCTGGAGAGGATAAATTACTTCTTTAAAAGGTAATTCTCAGAAATAAAAATAAAAGGCAATTTTCTACAAAGCATGAAGATCTCAACTTCATAATGTCATACAAATTTTCACTCACCTGTAAAAGATTTTGCTGCATCCATCAACACATCCAGATAAATGTTTTCATATTCTGTAAGAAAATCCAGAATTTAGACTCAGAGATAAAAATACTGAAACTTTAAAAATAATACAAAATCCTTAAAACTATGGTATGTGGAATTATAGTCATTTTTCATGCTTTATTCTAGAATTTTTATTATTTTTCCAGTACACAGGAACATGCAATAGAGGAAAGAAGATTCAAGATTCAATTAAGGATTGATGCGCAAAACATAGTTTTTCAGAGTTGGTTAACTGGGAGACATCTTATTCCACAAGCTGTCAGCTGTTGGAAATCTTTACAGTATTATGGTGAATGGAGTTTTGTTTGAAGCTCTATCCTATAGGCCAGTATTCCTCTTTTCAGAAGTTGTTCTCTTGCATTGAGTGAAAGGTTGGGATGTGTTAGAATAGCAATTATTCTCAAAGTGTGGGCCACAGACCTCTGAAGTCACCCAATACCCTGTGGTTTTTTCACTATGTAGACATTTGCACTGATGATGCAAAAACAATGGTGGGCAAAACTACTGGCACCTTTGCATGATGCGAGGCAGTGGTAACAACTATACTAGCAGTCATGTCCTTCACTGTACACACTTGTGGTAAAATAATTCAGTCACTTAAGAATGTCCTTGAGAAAGCAGCAAAAGTGATTAATTTTATGAAATCTTAACCCTTGAGTACACACCTTTTATATATTATGTGATGAAGTGATTCATTGCATAAAGCACTTCATCTGCATACTGGAATATGATTTCTTGAAGAAAAGAATATGTCTGAGTTACAGGCAAAACAGCTACTCTTTCATGGAACATCATTTTCATCTGAGAAAATGAATTAATGTACAAAATACAGTTTTCCAGAGTTGGCTATCTGGGAGACTTCTTGAAAATGAACAAAATAACCTGTCTTTTTAAGAAAAACAACTTACAGTAGATGATTGAATAGTGGAGTTCAAGGCCAGGTGCGGTGGCTCAAGCCTGTAATCCCTAGCACTTTGGGAGGCTGAGGTGGGTAAATCATCTGAGCTCAAAGTTCAAGACCAGCCTGAGCCAGAGTGAGATTCCATCTCTAAAAATATCTGGGCATTGTGGTGGGCACCTATAGTCCCAGATACTCGGGAGGCTGAGGCAAGAGACTTGCTTAAGCTCAAGAGTTTGGGGTTGCTGTAAGCTGTGACTCCACAGCACTCTACTGAGGGTGACAAAGTGAGACTCTGTCTCAGAAAAAAAATAGTGGAGTTCAAGCTTTCAAACAAAAATTTGAGTTTCCAGAACCTTTTATCTGTATTGTGACTTAACAGTTTCCCAATACTTAAAACACTTTTTTTTTATTTTTGAGAAAGAGTCACTTTGTCACCCTCAGTAGAGTGCTGTGGCAACATAGCTCACAGCAACCTCAAGCTCTTGGGCTCAAGCGATTCTCTTGCCTCAGCATCCTCAGTAGCTGGGACTACAGGTGTGCACCACGACACCTGACTATTTTTAGAGGCAAGGTCTCACTCTGGCTCAGGCTGGTCTCGAACTTGTGAGCTCCCGCCTCAGCCTCCCAAAGTGCTGGGATTACAGGCATGAGCCTCTGAGCCCAGCCAAATACCTACACATTTTTTGTTCAAATTGGTGCTGGTATTAATAAATGTGATTTTATTTAATATTGAATGATGAGATACATCACTATTTGGAATATCTACATAAATCAGGAGACCATGTTTTCTTTTTTTTTTTTTTTTGAGACAGAGCCTCAAGCTGTCACTAGGTAGAGTGCCTTGGCATCACAGCTCACAGCAACCTCCAATTCCTGGGCTCAAGAGAGTCTCTTGCCTCTGCCTCCCAAGTAGCTGGGACTACAGGTGTCTGCCACAATACCCGGCCACGTTTTGGTTGCAGCTGTCATTGTTGTTTGGCGGGCCCGGGCTGGATTTGAACCCGCCAGCTCAGGTGTATGTGTCTGGCGCCTTAGCCCTCTGAGCCACAGGCACCGAGCCGAGACCATGTTTTCTAAATGACCAAAACATGATGTTACAAAATCATGTATAGGTAGTTGAATGTGTAAGATAGCCTACTGGATTTTAATGTGAACAAGTATGAAAAGTTCATTGATGTAATAGTTTCTAATCCCATGTTGAAGCCCAACTTTAAGAAAGCCACCATTTATTGGGTTTGGGAGTCATAGCAAAGAAGAATATTTATAATTATCTGAATAGGCTATTAAAATAGCCTTTCCCAATTACTTACACCCATGTGAAGCCCGCTTGTCTTTTTATATGTCAACCAAAACAACATATCTCAATAGACTGAATGTAAAAGCAGACATGAGAATCTTGAAATTAAACTGACTTATAAATATATATAAAACAACTCCCCTTTTCTCACTTTTTTTGTTCTAATTTTTGGAAAATATACTTTTTAAATAAAATTATGTTTTTATTTAACATGTAAGATTTATTCTTGTTATTTTAAGACAAATTAATACATCAATATTAAAATGTGTGTTTTAGTTTCTAATAAGTAAACATTAATAGATAGATATAATCCACAAAAACAGCATAAAGAAGTTCTGAGACCAGAAAGTTTTACAACCCCTATACACACAATAATGGCAAGATTTAGTTTGCTTGTTGTTACCTTATCTAACTTCAGTATTTATTTATCATTTAGCTTAGGAGATCCTCATCCTCTAAATTTGCTACTTCTCTTGTATTCCCCCTAGACTGTAAGTTGCTCTGAGGGCAGACCGTATCTCTTTTCTTTTTGAGACACTAATCATTCTTAGTTTCTAGTAAATGTATTACCCAAAGATAGTATAAATATTTGCCAAGTAAGTAAAGCAATACCAACACAATGCTGGCATACCACTGACACTAAATCAATATTTGCTGAATGAATCAAATAAAAGAAAGAAGTTATTCAAAACTCAAAACCTTGATTTTTTTTTTGAGATAGAGTCCCACTCTGTCACCTTGGGTAGAGTGCCATGGTGCCATAGTTCACAGCAACCTCAAACTCCTGGCTCAAGCCATTTATCCTCTTGCCTCAGGCTCCCAAGTGTCTGGAACTACAGGTGCCCGCCACCAGGCATGGCTAGTTTTTCTATCTTTAGTAGAGACAGGGGTCTCACTCTTGCTCAGGCTGTGCTCAAACTCCTGAGCTCAGGCGATCCACCTGCCTCTGCCTCCCAGAGTGTTAGGACTACAGGCATGAGACACTGTGTCTGGCCAAAACCTTGATTCTTAAATAATGAAGTCCTACCCTAATAAAAGATATTATTTCTAGTCCTTGGGGTTCATGTCTGTTATAAAAAAACTTGAAACCAGTCTTTCATGCAAGTCAAGATTCTTGGTGATCTGTGTCCAAAGCTTCCAAGCTCAGTGGGGGGATCTGGGGAAGAAAGAAGAGACTGCTCTCCTTTTTTTTTAGTCTGAGTCCTTTCAACTCAACCCCAAAACTATCTCAGTTATGCTATGTTTTTTTTTTTTAAAGATTGGTTTATATATTTGTATTATCTCTTCCTTTTTCTTTTCATTTACCCTTTCCTCATTTCTTTATTATATCTTTCTTATTCTACTCTTTAATTCCATTCTTTGTTTTTCAAATAATCCTTTATTGTATCTCATTTTCTTGTATTCTTTTGGTATTCCTGTACTTATAGTTTGAAGCATGTTTAACCTTGGTCTTGGTTCTCATTGTTTGAAGACCCCTTATTAATCTTTAAGTGAGATTAATAAATTTAGAGAATAGATTTTCAATTGTGTGATACTGCGTGTTCTGTAAGTTCTAAATTCACCTATGTCCTGAACATTATTTTTCTCTCCATTCTCTTCCCTCTGCTGGTTCTCTGTCCCCCATTCCAATTTTTAAATTCTTTTCTTGACAATAATATAAGCTGTGAACTCTAGTTTCCACTTTCAGTGTCTCCATACCCATCACTCACCACATCAAACCAGTCTTCCTAATATGTCACCAGTGTGGTTCCCTAGGTAAGGCCCTTATCATCTGTACTTTATCAACAGTCTCTTAAATTGTGCTCCTTCCCCAGTTTTTCCCTTCCCAACATGTCTTTTCCTTACTGCTTTCAGAATAGATTAGTCATTGTCTACAGGATAAAGGTGTCTTAAATGCTCACCAGTAACTGGCAGATGAGTCTGCAGATCCTTGATTTCTTTTGTTTCAAGTCTGAACCCAATGTTTTGCAAAACACTATTTAAGTCACCAACATGAATCTTCCCTCCTTAATAAAAACAAGAAGGAGATAAGGATGCCATGAAATGAAGAATGTAGGCCCTCAACCCTCACCTAGAAATCAAAACACAAAGAAACTATTTACAGGAAGTTACATGAAAGTCAGGAACAGAATATGCTTCCATGATCAAACTTCTGACAGAAGTTCATGGGGAGAGACAAAGCAAAGAGTTTGACAACTCTGGTGAATTAGTAATAGCAATGAAATCAAGTTATTCTGATCAAAGACTAGGATTTGAAATTTGCTACAGTCATAATAAGTTACTTCCCAAATGTAACTGTCCCTAAAGGAGAGCTGTAGCTAATGAGGAAGCATTACTAAAACAGTTGGTATGGTTTTGATCAAATCACTCTGAAATACGAGGATTTATAAAGAATCAGTATTTCAGGTGAGTTAAATGATTAAATGTAAAAAGTGAAATCATAGAAAGTCAAGGAGAAAGTGTATGTGACTTTTCACGTGCTCTCTAGATGCTGAGAAACTTTCAAAATACAGAAAGATGAGAAATTATATGAATAAATGGTTGATAAAATTAAATAGATAAGGTCTGGGCATCATGGCTCACACTTATAATCCCAGTGTTCTGGGAGGCTGACCTGGGAGAATCAACTGAGGGCAAGAGTTTGAGACCAGCTGGGTAAAACAGTAAGACTCTGTCTCTACAAAAAGTAAAAAAAAATTAGTTGGGTGTGTTGGCACATGCCTGCAGTCCCAACTACTCAGGAGGTTGAGGTGGGAGGATTGCTTGACCCTATGAGTTCAAGGTTATTACATACCATGGCCTGGGTGACAGAACAAGACTCTGTCTCTTAAAAAAAAGAAAATTAAATCCATAAAATTGAAAAAAAAATGTTCATGTATCAAAATGCAAAACAATGGACAAAAAGTAGAAAAAGTAGATTTGTAGTTGCCTAAGTCTGGGAGGTTTGGAAGGTATCAGTAGTAACTGCTAATGGATATCCAAGTTTCTTTTCCTTGTGATGAAATGTTTTAAAATTAATTGTGATTATGGTTGCACAACTCTGCCAGTAGACTAAAAACTATTGTATTATACACTTTAAATAGGTGAATTGTATGGTATATGAATTGTATCTGTATAAAGCTGTTGTAAAAAGACAACATAACAAAATAGAATGTAACTAGGCAAATATTTACTACAGATATGCCAATGTGCTAATGTTTAACATATAAATAGGTAATTCAAATTAATAGGAAAAATGTTCAGACTTCAATAAGATAATATGCAAATGGCTACAACAAGAAACTCAAAGACTGAAAGGCATGATATAAAAATTTTCAACTTCATTGATAACAATAAAATCAGAACAATTAGATTTATGATTTTTCATCTATCAAATTATTAATTTCAAAATGTGTGAAAATATATTGTGGTTAGGGCATAATGATAATAGGTATTCTCACTTACTATGTATGAAAGTACAAATTAACACTATTTTTTTGAAACACAAATTGCGGAATACATCAAAGCCTTAAACATATTAAGACATTTTGACTTAGCAATTTCTGCTGAAAGAATATGTCCAAAGTAAATGACTTTAAAGTTGGATGAAGGTGGTAGGAGCACTTGAGGTCAACGATTCAAGGCTAATCTTGGCAATAGCAAGACTCTGTCTCTACAAAAAGTAAAAAAATTATCTGGACATGGTTGTGCACGCCTGTAGTCCCAGCTATTCATGGGGCTAAGGCAGAAGTGTTGTTCTGAGCCCAGGAGTTGGAGGTTGCAGTGAGTTATGATGATGCCATTGCACACTAGAAACAGAGTGAGACCCTGTCCCCCAAAAAAAGAAAGTAGGATACATAAAATATCCAGAAAGAGTTTAATTAACAATACATAACACATATTATGCATAGAAAAAAGAATAAAGGTAGCTATAATAAAAAAGTAATATTACTTGGGATTATGAGCAATTACATGTTTTATATATTCCAGACTATTCTCAAATAACCAGTGTCTAGTAGAAAGACTTGAATATTTGTTGAATAAAATGCTTCATTTTTGGCTTATTTATATAATAAGAAATAAACCAATAGGACAATCCCAGATTTTATCCTTGTCCTCTTCCTCACTTACCTTTGAAGGATTTCACACCTTCCAATAATTCTTTCTTAAACACCTTTTTATTAGCTGTAGGAGAAAACATTAATTATGTTTTTAGAGAATCATAAAAACCAAAGTATATACTTAGAAATTAATCACAATGTATATACTGTATATACTGTAGGAGAAAACATTAATTATGTTTTTAGAGAATCATAAAAACCAAAGTATATACTTAGAAATTAATCTCAATGAAATGAAAAATATTTAGAAAATTCACTGTAGTGAAAATTTCCACTGGATAGAATACAAAACAGTTAGTGGCACTCTGCTGTGTTGAAATACACATAGTTTTTTTGAACTCATCTTCATCTTTTCCTTCTTCATCTTTCCTACCCTTCTGCTCTTTCATCTTCTTTTAGTTTTTACTTTAAGCTTTATATTTCCCTCAAGGAGACAAAAGAACTTATTTATCCTATGATATGACTTCTGACTGAACAGGTCCCTATTTCCTAAAACAAAATCTAAAATATAAGAAGAGGATTTTTGGAAATGCTGGACCTCTGTCTTTCTTTTTTTCTTTTTCTTTTCTTTTTTTTTTTGAGAGAGAGCCTCAAGCTGTCACCCTGGATAGAGTGCTGTGGCATCACACCTCACAGCAACCTCCAATTCCTGGGCTCAAGCGAGTCTCCTGCCTCTGCCTCACAAGTAGCTGGGACTACAGGCACCCGCCACAACACCCAGCCATTTTTTGTTTGCAGCTGTCATTGTTGTTTGGCGGGCCCAGGCTGGATTCAAACCCGCCAACTCAGGTGTACGTGGCTGGCACCTTAGCAGCTTGAGCCACAGGCACCAAGCCTTCTTTTCTTTTTTCATTTGCCAATTTTTTTTATTGAGTCATATATACATAGATCATGAATACATTTTTGCCTTTGTGGAAATACATTTTGCCAATGTGTTGATTATTTGTACAAATTGGAGTGCTTATATCCTACTAATTAACATAGCTTTCACCTCATTTACTTAATCACAGTGTTAAGACATTTGTGTTCAATATTTGATAGATTTGACTTGTACCCTTGCGATATGCTCCATAGGTGTGGTCCCACCATTAACTCGTCCTCTATCAAACCACCCCCCTCCCTTCCCATACCTTTCCCATTCTCGCCTTCATCCTGGGCTATAGTTGTGATTCATCTCTCATATGAAAGTGTGAGTGATTATAAATTAGTTTTGTAGTAGTACTGAGGACATTGGATATATTTTTTTCCCATTCCTGAGATACTTTACTAAGGGGAATATTTTCCAGTTCCATCCATGTAAACATAAAAGAGGTAAAGTCTCCATCTTTTTTAAATGCTGCATAGTATTCCATGGTATACATATACCACAATTTATTGATCCATTCATGGGTCGATGGGCACTTGATCTTCTTCCAAGACTTGGCAATTATGAATCAATCTGCAGTGAACAATCTGGTGCATATATCTTTGTTGCCAAGTGATTTTTGGTCTTTTGGATATACACCTAGTAGAGGAATTACAAGATCAAACGGCAGGTCTACATTTAGATCCTTGAGTGTTCTCCAAACTTCTTCCAAAAAGGAACGTACTAGCTTGCATGCCCACCAGCAGTGCAAAACTGTTCTCTTTTCTCCACATCCACACCAACATCTGTACTTTTGGGATTTTGTGATGTGGGCTACTCTTTCTGGAATTAGATGATCTCTCAAAGTGGTTTTGGTTTGCATTTCACTGATGATTAATGATGATGAGCATTTTTTAATCTGTCTGTAGACTGTGCACCTGTCTTCTTCAGAGTCTGTTCATGTCTCTTGCCCACAATGAAATGGGATCACTTGTTCTTTTCTTATTAATAAGTTTGAGTTCTCTGTGAATTCTGATTATTAGACCTTTGTCGGAAATGTAACCTGAAAAAATCTTCTCCCATTCTGAGGGCTGTCTACTTGCTTTACTTACTGTGTTCTTGGCAGTGCAGAACCTTTTTAGTTTGATCAGATCTCAGTAATGTATTTTTGATGTTGCTTCAATTGCCTGGGGGGTCTTCCTCAGAAAGTATTCTCCCAGGCCAATTTTGTCAAATGTTTCCCCTGCCCTCTCCCCACCAACTTTTATAGTTTCATGTCTTAAGTTTAAGGCCTTTAACCAGTGAGACTCAATTTTTGTTAGAGAAGAAAGTTGTTGGTCCAGTTTCAGTCTTCTATAAGTCACCCGCCAATTCACCCAGCACCATTTGTTAAATAGGGAATCTTTCCCCCAATTTATATATATATATATATATATATATATATATATATATATATATATATGAGACAGAGCCTCAAGCTGTCACCCTGGAGAGAGTGCCGTAGCATCACAGCTCACAGCAACCTCCAATTCCTGGGCACAAGCGAGTCTCCTGCCTCTGCCTCACAAGTAGCTGGGACTATAGGTGCCTGCCACAACACCCGGCCATTTTTTGGTTGCAACCATCATTGTTGTTTGGCGGGCCCAGGCTGGATTCGAACCCACCAGCTCAGGTGTACGTGGCTGGCGCCTTAGCCTGTTGAGCCACAGGCACTGAGCCTCCCCCAATTTATATTTTTGATAGGCTTATCAAAGATCAAATGATGATAAGTGTCTGGGTTCATCTCTTGGTTTACAATTCTGTTCCATACATCTACCTCTCTATTTTTGGGCCAGTACCATGCTGTTTTGATCACTATAGAATTATAGTATAATCTGAAGTCTGGTAGCATGAGTCCTCCTGATTTGTTTTTATTTCTGAGTAATGTCTTGGCTATTCAAGGTTTTTTTCTGTTTCCATATAAGACGTAGGACTAATTTTTCCAGATCTTTAAAGTATGATGGAGGTACTTTAATAGGGATTGCATTAAACCTGTAGATTGCTTTGGGAAGTATAGACATTTTAACAATGTTGATTCTTCTCAGTCATGAGCATAGTATATTTTTCCATTTGTCAACATCTTCAGCTATTTCTTTTTTCAGAGTTTCACAGTTCTCTTTATAGAGATCTTTCATATCCTTTGTTAGATACACTCCTAGATATTTCATCTTCTTTGGCACTACTGTAAAGGGAATAGAGTCCTTGATTGTTTTTTCCTCTTGACTACTGTTGGATATATAAAGGTTACAGATTTGTGAGTATTTTGTATCCTGAGATGCTGCTGTATTCCTTGATCACTTCTAGGAGTTTTGTAGTTGAGTCCTTGGGGTTTTCCAGATATGCAATCATATCATCTGTGAACAGTGACAGTTTAATCTCCTTTGATCCTATTTGGATATACTTGAATGTCTTCTCATGCTTGATTGCAATGGCTAAAACTTCCATTACAATGTTAAAAAGCAGTGGAGACAATGGGCAACCTTGCCTGGTTCCTGATCTGAATGGAAATTATTTTAATTTTACACCATTCAACACAATATTGGCTGTAGATGGCCTCTATTAGTTTAAGAAATGTTCCTTCTATACCTATTTCCTTAAGCATTCTGATCGAGAAAGGATGCTGGATATTATCAAAAGCTTTTTCTGCATCAATTGAGAGAATCATATGGTTTTTATTTTTTATTTTGTTTATGTGATATATTATATTTATAGATTTGTGTATATTGAACCATCCTTGGGACCCTGGGATGAAACCCACCTGGTCATGATGTATAATTTGTTTGATGTGTTGCTGGATTCTGTTTACTAGGATCTTATTGAATATTTTTGCACCAATATTCATTAGAGATATTGGTATATAATTTTCTTTTCTTGTTGGGTCTTTTCCTGGTTTGGGGATCAGGGTGATATTTGCTTCATATAATGTGGTGGGGAGTATTTCTTGTTTTTCTATGCTTTGGAAAAGGTTGTATGATACAGGTACTAGTTCCTGTTTAATTTCTGGTAGAATTCTGATGTGAAGCCATCTTGTCCTGGGCTTTTCTTTTTGGGGAGATTTCTTATAATTGATACTATTTCAGAACTTGATATAGGCTTATTCAACATTTCCACTTCTTTCTGGCTAAGTCTAGGAAGGTGGCGTGTTTCCAAATATTGGTATATTTCCTTCAGATTTTCATACTTATGAGAATAGAGTTTTTAATAATATTCATTAAAGATTTTTTTAATTTCTAAGGAATCTGTCATTATTTGGCCTTTATCATTTCTGTTTTTTTTTTTTGAAGATAGAGCCTCAAGCTGTCACCCTGGATAGAGTGCTGTGGCATCACAGTTCACAGCAACCTCCAACTCCTGGGCTCAAGTGAGTCTCTTGCCTCCACCTCCCAAGGAACAGGGACTACAGGCGCCCACCACAACACCTGGCCATTTTTTGGTTGCAGCCATCATGGTTGTTTGGTGGGCCCAGGCTGGATTCGAACCCGCCAGCTCAGGTGTACGTGGCTGGCACCTTAGCCCATTGAGCCACAGGCGCCAAGCCCCTTTATCATTTCTGATTGATGAAATTAGGGATTTTGCTCTTTTATTTCTCCTTAGGTTGGCCAAAGGTTTATCTATTTTATTGATCTTTTCAAAAAACCAACTTTTTGATTTATTGATCTGTTGTATAATCCTTTTGTTTTCAATTTCATTAAATTCTGCTCTAATTTTAGTTATTTCTTTTCTTTTGCTAGGTTTGGGATTGGAATGTTCTTTCTTTTCCAGTTGCTTGAGATGTCTGATTAAGTTGACTTCCTCTCTTTCTGTTCTTTTGAGGAAGGCTTGCAACACTATAAATTTCCCTCTTAGGACTGCCTTTGCGGTATCCTAGAGGTTCTGGTAATTCGTGTCTTCATTGTCATTTTCTTCCAAAAATTTGGTAATTTCCTTCTTAATCTCATCTATGACCTATCTATCCTTCAGCATAAGGTTATTTAATTTCCATGTTTTTGTATGAGTATGCAGATTCCTGTTGTTATTGAGTTCAACTTTTATTCCATGATGGTCGGAGAAGATGCAAGGTATAATTTCTATTCTTTTAATTTTACTGAGGTTAGACTGGTGACCTAAGATGTGATTGATTTTGGAGTAGAAGAATGTGTATTCAATTTTATTAGGATGGTTCGGCGCCTGTGGCTCAACGGGCTAAGGTGCAGCCACGTACACCTGAGCTGGCGGGTTCGAATCCAGCCCGGATCCACCAAACAACAATGACGGCTGCAACCAAAAAATGGCTGGGCGTTGTGGCGGGCGCCTGTAGTCCCAGCTACTTGGGAGGTGGAGGCAAGAGACTCACTTGGGCTCAGGAATTGGAGGTGGCTGTGAGCTGTGATGCCACGGCACTCTATCCAGGGTGATGGCTTGAGGCTCTGTCTCAAAAAAAAAAAAAAAAGAAAGAAAAAAAATCAATTTTATTAGGATGAAATGTTCTGTAGATGTCTGTTAAATCCAGTTGTTGAATGGTTAAGTTTAAATCTAAAATTTCTTTACTTAGCTTCTTTTTGGAGGATCTATCCAACACTGCTAAAGGAGTATTAAAATATCCAACTACTATGGAGCTGGAGGAAGTCAAGTTGCTCATGTCCATTAGAGTTTTTCTTACAAATTAAGGTGCATTCTGATTGGGTGCATAAATATTAATAATTGAAATCTCATCATATTGAGTAGTACCTTTAACAAATATGAAATGTCCGTCTTTATCCTTCTTTACTTTGGTTGGTTTAAAACCTATTGTATCTGCAAATAAGATCTCAATACCTGCTTTTTTCTGTTTCCCATTTGCCTGGAATATAGATGACCATCCCTTCACCTTGAGTCTAAATTTATCTTTTAAGGTAAGATGAGATTCTTGTATGCAGCAGATAACTGGCCTGAGTTTTTGTATCCAGTCAGCCAACCTATGCCTCTTTAGAGGACAATTTAAACCATTCACCTTAATTGAAAACAACGATAAATCGTTAGACAGTCCAGTGAACTTTTTTAATCCATTCATCACTGTGGAAGTTGA
>CAUYRH010063730.1:0-15697 GCA_963574655.1 Perodicticus potto | reverse complement strand
TATATAGTGATTAAGAAAATGCCATGAAGGCTATCTCTCACAGTACGATCAAAATGTTTCTGATTGTATATGAAGCACATTCTGCCCTATGATTGCACCAATGTACACAATTATGATTTAATAAAATTATTTTAAAAAATACTATAAATAAAACCAAAACAAACAAACAAATAAAAAAAAAAAAACAGTGACACTTTTTTTTTTTTTTTTGAGACAGAGGTTCATTTGTTGCCTTCAGTAGAGTGCTGTGGCATCGCAGTTCACATCAACTTCAAACTCTCGGGCTAAAGAAATTCCCTTTTCTCCACCTCCCTAGTAGCTGGGACTACAGGCATCTGCCACAACACCCGGCTATTTTGTAGAAATGGAGTCTCACACCTGCTCAGGCTAGTCTCAAACCTGTGAGCTCAGCCAATCCAGAGAGTGCTACAATTACAGACGTGAGCCACCAAGCCTGGCTGAAACTATCTGTATGTATATAAAATTTTATATGTATACATTCTGAGCATCCCTAATCCTCCAAAAATCCCAAAACCAAATTTCTCCAAAATTCTAAACCTTCTGAGGAGGCCATTGGCCCTCAAACATATGAAATGCTCTGAGAAGTTTGAAATACTTAAAATTTTAGATACTTTTGGATTTTAATGTTTTTTGGATTAGGGATGTTCATCTGATATATAATGGAAATATTACCAAATGTAAAATACTTCTGGTCTCAAGCATTTAGATAAGGGATACTAAACCTGTGTAAGATTTTATGTGTATATGTGTATGCATATTTAAATTACACATTTATGTGTGTGTGTGTACACACTCTCAAATGGTAGATATTTATCCAAATTAATTCCTGTCTCTTACAAAGCCTTTGTCTGTTGACTAAAGGGGGAAATAAGAACATGTGAAAATAGAAAATGGGGATTTTATTTTAGTCCTATGAAATCAACAACATATGTAGGACCATTCCCTTTTTTATTGCCAATCCAAATGTTTCCAATGAACTGTTCTAGCCAAACAGAAGCAAAATTCTTTCTCCCTCCCTTATAAGATCCTACAGATTCCAGAAGGAAGCGATATTGATAGTCATTTTTCCACTAACCACAAGGAAAAAAATAGATAAAACATGTACCTGGTCCATGACAGAGTGCGGAGTTTTCAAACATGCAGATCAATAATTACAGTTGTCTGAAACTCTGCCTGCCCATCACCTTGTGTAGTCAGATACAAGTTATGCTGCAACAGCAAACAACTCTCAAATTTCAGTGGCTCCACACATACAAACAAGGACATTCCTTCCTGACACAAATTTTGCCGTGGATTGCTCTTCATAGCTAGTGGCCCAGTATCTAAGATGCTCCATCAGATGGAAGCTTTACCATCTGCAACACGCAACCTCCCCAGTCATTACAGCAGGGCAAGAGAATTCTGGAAGACCTCAATTTGAAATGTAATGCTTGACATGGAAATAATATACAAATTTTTCATCCACAACTATTTGTCCAGAACTAGACACACAGTCCTATGTATAACCAAGTGTCATGCAAGTAAGATCCTCCTGGACCTTAAAGGAAGAAGAGAAACAGATAATCATAAAGAGTAGAAGCAGCTGCCCCACCCTCAGGACAGTAATCCTCTCACATTCTTTGGACACCTTCCATGCCTCAGTCTCTCACTCTTGTTTCCATAACATCTTTATTAACCTATAATTCATACACTATACTCTCCACTTATGTATAGTCTTTTTTTTTTTTTTTTTTTTTTTTTAGACAGAGTCTCAAGCTTTTGCCCTGGGTAGAGTGTTATGGCATCACACAGCTCACAGCAACCTCAAAATCTTGGGCTTAAGCGATTCTCTTGCCTCAGCCTCCCAAGTAGCTGAGACTACAGGTGCCTACCACAAGGCCTGGCTATATGTATAGTCCTTTTAGTATATTTAGAGTTGTGCAATCATCATTGCCATATGATGCTAGAAACATTTAATCAACCGAAAGAAATGCTCTGTACATTATCAAGCAATCTCCATTCCCACACCACCACCCAACTTCTCGTGCCCTAGGAAACTCCTAATCTGCTTTCTGTTTCCACAGCTCATCTTATTTTGGATAAGTCATATGAATGAATATGTATAACATGTGGTCATTGATGACAGACATCTTTGATTAGAAACATATTTTAATGGTTCATCTATGTTGCAACAGTAATTAATTATCTTATTATTAATTAATATGTCATTGCTCCATTTATTCCCCTGTGCATTAGTTAATGGGCATTTGTATTATTTCTACAAACAATGCTTAGTTATATGAATTACTTTAGCGCAGTTAGAGTCAAAGTGATATTTGTCTTTTTGGTTGCAGCATTCCTAATTGGTATAATGTGCCATCTCTCTGTGGTTTTCATTTGTATGTCCTTGGTTATTAACAAAGGTGAACATATTTTATGTTGGGCATTTTTATATCTTCTTTCCAGAAATATCTACTCAGATAAGGTAACAATTTTTAATTTGGTTATTTATATTTTAATGTATCAGGTTGTTAAAGTTTCTTAACACATTTTGGAAACAAGTCCTCCATCAGATACATTGCAAATATACTCGCTCTTGCTGTGGGTTTATTGTTGTTTCTTTGATAGTATCATTTGTAGCACCAAAGTTTTACATATTGATGAAGTCTAATGAATTTTTTTTTTTATTTTTTGTTTGTTTTTAGTGTTACACCTAAGAAACCATAATTTAAACCAGGGCCATAATGATGTACTCCTGTGTTTTGTTTTGTTTTGTTTTTTGAAGCAATTTGTATTTTAACTCTCACATTTCTGTGTACAATCCTTGTTGAATAATATTTGCATATAGTGAGAGGAAAGGGTCCAACTTTATGTTTGCATGTTGATACCCCATTGTTTCAGCATCGTTTGTGAAAAGGCTATTATTTCCCCATTTTATTGTTTTGGCTCCCTTATCAAAATTAATTGACCATGAAGGTAATGGCTCATGTCTGTGCTCACAATTATGTTCTATTGATATATATGTTTATCTTATACAAGTTTTAAAATTGGGAGGTATGAGCCCTCTAACTTTATTCTTCTATTTGGGGCCCGTTAAAAATGAATTTTAGTATTGGCTGCCAAAGAAAGTAAAAAACAGGAAAAAGACTAGATGAGATTTGTTTAGGAACTGGGTTTTATCTGTAGACCAGTTAGGAAGTATTGATATCTTAAAAACATTAAGTCATCTGATTAATTTCTTTCAACAAAGTTTTATAGCTGTATTAATTTTCTGTTGCTGTTGTGACATTTTAACATATACACAGGGCACTTAATGGCTTAAAACAATACATTGTTTTACCGTTATTTTTCATTTTTGTTTTTATTTGTTTAATTTTTTAAATTATAAGTGGGACCCAGAGTCTACAGGGCTGAAATCAAGATATCGGCAGGGCTGTGTTCCTGTGTGGACCCTCCCGGAGAGAAGCTGTTTCCTTGTGCTTTGAGGCTTTCAGAAGCTGTCAGCACTCCTTGGCTCACAGCCCTTTCCATCTTCAAGTCCAGCAATGTTGAGTTGAGTCCTTCTTACATTAAATCGCTCTCACCCTGACTCACTCTTTCTCCCACTAGCACTTATCAGAACCTTTCATATTACACTGGAACTACCAGGAGAATACAGAATACTCTTCCTATCATAAAATCAGATATTATCAACCTTACCTTCACGTGCTGTCATAGTCCTCTGCCTTGTAACATAACTCACGCTCACTTTCCAGGGATTCTCAGGACTACAGGAACTCCATTTATTTGTCTCACAGTCTCTGTATTAAACTTATCCCTGGGTGCTTTGTTCCTTTTATGATATTATAAATATCATTTTCTTTCTCATTTAAATTTTGGATTGTCCGTTTATATTCCTATAAATGTAATTGGATTCTGTATGTTGATATTGTATTATTTCACATTGATGAATTGTTTGTTATTTCAGCAAAGTTTTAGTAGATTCATTAGGATTTTTAATTTCATAAAATCATGTCATCTGAAAACGGAGATATTTTCACTCCTTCATTTCAAATCTAGATGACTTCTATTTATTTTTCCTACCTAACATTCCTGGCTGGAGCCTTCAGCACAATGTTGAGTATTAGTGGTGAGAAGGGGCCCACTTGTCTTGTTCTCAATTTCTAGGTAGAAAGCATGATAATCTCTCACCTTTCAGTATCATATTCAGTATGAGTTTTTCATGGTACCCTCTATCAGCTAGCTGGTTGTTCTTTGTTTTTTAGCAATGTCTTGGGCTGTAAAGTGCTCCACTATCTCATCTAGTTAAAGCAGGACCTCCTTTACTGCTGGGGCTGAGTCTGGGTGCTGACTCTGCAATTGCCCCGTCTCCAGAGAAGCTCCCTTTAGCTGTCTAGTTCTCTGGTTCTCTCTGGTTTTATTACACTGCTTTACCAATTCTCCAGTTGTGTAGCTACCAACTTCCTTTCTAAGTGTATAAGATGAACCTACAAAGGAAGATACTGTGAGAGTCATCCTCTAACTCAGGTGCTGCCTGTTCCAAGTCAGTTTCCCCATGATGTCCTGGAATTATCCCATTGTCATTCACATATCTCCTCCCTCTGAACCCAGGCAGACACTTTATTTTGCTTCTCTTAGTTTTTACCTTGATTGTTTAATGGTGCTGTGTCCATTCTTTCTTTATTTCTCCCTTCCAGCACTTCCTTTCTCTGCCACTTTTTTTAAAGATGCTACATCCTCTCTATCTATAATTCACTTCTTATCTGTTCCTCTTGTCCAAAGAATTCCACATTATTGCATAGCTATTAATAATTGGGTCATATTAAAATTAAGATATTTGATGTGTTTCTAATGCCAAAGGAGTCTGAGGTCTGAAGTGAGGCCAGAAACCCCGAGACTTACTCCAGTTCCATCCACTGTTATTATCCCCTAACACACGAATTCCTTGTCTTATTCGTTTTATTCCTTCTTATGCTCTTATCCTCTCACACCAGCATTTCAGAAGGACTAAAAAAAAAAAAAAAAGGCTTGGACAACCAGGGACAGGTTTTGACTTGAGAGGAAACTAAAGAAGAAATAGAGAGAGTATATACACCTATAAAAAGACAAAACTTCTACAAAGAGAATTGACTTATTAAAAATAATAATAGAAGACTACAGGACAGGTCATGATGAAGTTAGAAGTTGGGTGATTGCACCAATCTACCTGAGCTGGGAGAAGTCTGGTGAAAGGTTAGAGTCAAATTCTCCTTATCAGCAAAGCCTTTTTATTCTATCCTCTGTCATGAAGAGAGAAACAGACAAACAAACAAGATTGCAAGGTGTATTTTATTTTATTTTTTTCTTTATTAAATCATAGCTGTGTACATTAATGCAATCATGGGGTATAATGTGCAGATTTTATATAAAATTTGAAATATTTCCATCAAACTGGTTAACATAGATTCCATGGCATTTTCTTAGTTATTGTGTTCAGACATTTATGTTTTACATTTAGTAAGTTTCACAAGTGTATTTTAAACTTGGTATCAGAAGTTCCCTTATGGTGGAGACTATCCATTATTTAGCAAAACATACTGGCAGACATTCTAAACCATGGGAAAAGGGGCTTCAGGTAATTTACTGATAAAGAGGAAAGTAAATGGGAAGATAATAAATAAATAAATAAACATCATTGTTGAATAATGGACAATGACAAAAATAAATAGGGGAGGGGGCAGAGGAAGATGGCCCAACAGAAACCTCAGATGATCACCCTTCGGAATAAACTCCAGACCCAACAACTATCCACACAAGCCCCTCAGAAGAATGAAGAGTCCTATCAGTCATCACAGAACCTGGTGTGAACATAAGAACTTTAAGGAAGCCATTGAATTCCCGTGTCCTGTGAGAAATGGGTTCATGTGTATATTATAGATTGAGGTGCTGCTGTCATCTGGGGGGCTTGGAGCTACAGCAGGAGGAGTCATCTCAGGGAAATGAAGACCACACCCTTGGGTCCATGTTTTGTACTCACTGGGTCGATGGTGAGATATTGGGCTATTATGTCCATACTTTGTTTTTTAAATTTTTGTTTAATTTTTAACTGATACATAATAGTTGTAGATATTTATGGTGTATACATGACATTTCAATACATGTGCACAATATGTAATGATTAAATCAGGGTAATTGTAATATCCATCACTCACATACTCACTATTGTTTGCATTGGGAACATTCAAAATTCTTTCTTTTAGCTATTTTGAAATATATAATAAATTCATGCTAACTATAATCATCTTGCTGTGCTCTAGAACACAAAAATTCTTCCTACTTCACTATAATTTCATTTCTGATGTTTCTATCTAAATAAGTTCGTCTAGTTTGCAAGTGAGCAGAATGGGTACGTAGGTAGACAAATAGATAACAAGATATTTTAGAAATAATATATCCATAACAATCTCTTGATAAATTTAAAATGCTTCCTCATTTCTTTCCATTGTCATTTATTCTTTCCTTGTGACATCCACAAATGTCAAATAAAAAAATTATCACCCATTTCTAAACAGGTGGATCTGAGGTTAAAATTTTTCAGTAAGTCATATTTACATGTTCTTAAAAATATTTCCGATAATTAGGTAATTAAATTAATCACTTCATTTACTTATTCATAGATTGCAAATATTTCCTGAACATCTTTTTCTCCAATAAGTATACTAGACAATAGAGAGTTCATCCATGTAATCCAAGATATGTGAAATTTTACTGTGAGATTTTCTCTACTGGACAATATGTGGATCCTGAGTTGAGGTATGATTAAGTCAGGGTATAAACTAGTACTTTATTGTTATATTGGCTAGAAATGAAGAAATAGCCTGATTTTTCCTTATTCTACCACCTTTCTTTCCAAAATAAATAAAGAAATGCAGACCCTGATAAACCAATGCTTATTTATTATGCAAGGGTTCAGGTGTACACCTGCACTGTAGAAATCAGTAACTTCACTTGAGCCAGTTAGTGGCCTTTCTTCATCTGCACCAGGAAGGCCTGCATTTTACTTTATGCAAATTTATCATGATGCTTGTTCAAGCATTTGTCCATCCCAGTCAAGCCAGAGACTCAGATGTCATCACTCTAAAGCAAAAAAAGGGTAAAATCAAAGGAAATCTTCTAGCGCCTAACTTACTGTCAGGTGGAAGGCACCAGAGAATTTTTCCAGTTGCATCAAATGATGATTATGGGATCTGTGTCCCTCGGGACTTGTCATCTGAAGCAACAGACCTGGACCTGGAAGGAAGCGTTGAAGGAGAGAGAGAGGAAATCAGGGAGACCGTGTGAAAAAGAGAAAAAGAGAAATAGCTAGGGCTGTCCTAGGCTGTACCAATGACCATGTGCTAACAATACTATAACATCCCTGAGACCTCTACCCCCAGAAAAAATCCAGCAATTTTGGTTTGGGACTCACTCCCTCTACTGGTAGAAATAGAGGCATGGCAATCAACCTTCATGTCCCTCTGGAGGTCACAGGAATACACACAAAGATAAAACAAGGGTAGTAAGAACAAGAAAGGCTCAAGGGTCCCTGCCATAACAGATGAGAAGGAAAAAAAAATGAAAATAAAAAATAAATAGATGAGAAAGTCCTGAAAAATCAGAGGTAATTCTGAAGTTCCCCAAATAAATAGGAGTTGACTAGAAAAAGTCCATTTCATATTCACTACCCTCTTGGGCAGCCCCAAATATCCTAAAGCTAAGGCACATTGTTGCCCCCAGTCCTAATGTTTATAATTAATGCCTTAATTTTCTTTAGCTAGCAAAAGGCAGTTTCTATTACTTATGACCCCAATATGAACATTTGCCCCTTGAAAGGCTGTGCTAGTTGGTAAGGTGACAAAAATGAATTGGCAAACCTACGGCTTTTACCAGTCAGAAGTGGAGAGGATGGGTGGGCAGTTAATAATCACCATGTCTTCCTGCTGAAGGGCTATCTTGGCTCCAAGTTTCAGCTTAGGAAAGGGAGAAAGGAGAGTACTTCAATACTTGCCCAGTATCAAGAAATGTGCAGGGTTGAGCTTCATGCCAGCACTCAATAATCCCAAAGCACAAGCTCATTCCTCCAGAACCAGGAAATAATTTTAAACAAGCAGCTCCCTCAGTACAGCTCCAGAATCTTTGGGCCATGAATTCAAACATCTTTCCATGAACTAACAGATGAGCACACGGATGAGGCAAGGGCAGGAACACTCAATGGAGATCAGTGGGGTGTAGGAGGGAGGAAGGGAGATAATGTGCATGGGTACAATGCACACTATCTGGGTGACCAGTGTGCCTATAACCGCGACTCAAGCATTACAAAAGCAATCCAGGTAACCAATGATATGTGTACCCCCATAATACTTTGAAATTAAAAAAGAAATTTTCCATGATCTCCAATGCCTTTATCATGATGATGCTTTTGATATTGGATGAGCAAAGAAAGCAAGTTTCTCAGAGGTGTCATTTATTAATAAATTGGGTGACTAAATGGCTTTTGGGGTGAAACAATTGAAAATGGTTCTATGCATGTCTAATGACATTGATCTAAAATCACAACTACAAGGGAAGTTCAACATTTTTATATCTACAAATTTTTATATCATTGGAATAACCTAGAGAAATCAGACATCAAGTATGTGTGGGACAAAAGCCCTTTGAATACGGAAACCCCAAGGTCTACTCTCATTTTGACCCAAGTTTATAGGATGACTTTGGACAAGATATTCATTCTTTCTAAAACTCAATTTTCTCATCAGTAAATGAAAAGATCAGACTGGATGAACAGTGACTCCTTACAGACATACTAATAATTTATAAAGCTTTAGGTATATTCCATTAAAAATAAGGGATGAATTCAGAATCAGTGCAATCTATTTTCTATTCCCCTCTCTAGAAAGGAAAAGCACCAGCATGGATCAAGGAAGAACTCAAAGATGCAGAAAAGGGCACACTCAGGCTCCTGGTGTGAAGAGGGAGGGAAGGTAAATTTGCGATTTACTTCCTCCCCTCCCACATAGCTGTAGTGCAAATGAGGCCATTAGGTCCTTCTAGTGATTAATGTTGTCTTTGACCTTCTGAGGTCACTTTGTGACTAGAGCAAGTGTGTGGAGCAAGAAAGCAGAGAGAGAGTTGTTCTGGCTGCCTCTGTGCTATCAGAGAATTTGAGCGTTTTATGTGCCCCTGAATGAACTTAACACTTGAAAAGGAAAGATAAGGAGTTACTAGAGATGACGGCAAAGGAATAGAGTCTGCATTTATTTGGGCTGTGTGTCCTGGTCTGATGCCAACAGCACCCAGCATGAGGAGGTGAAAGGAAAGCTACTTAGCAGGTCCTGAAAATTCAGTTTATCTGGAGGTTTGGGTTTAACCGTAATTGTCTGCTTAGCCTTCTGAGAATATACTCTCTTGGTTTCAGAATAGGCCTAAGAATAACCACATTTAAGCATTTCCATTCTTTCCTTTATGAATACAGCACCCTAGAGCAGGTTTCCAAGGGCCCTGACAACTTGAATTACTGTCTTTTCCCACTCAGCTGCTTGTGACTGAGCTTACACTGAAATGGCTTTAAACAGCGTCACACCTCTTTACCCATAGACACAGCTTACAGGACCTCATTCACACTCCAGTGGCCATGTGAGATAGGGAGTGTTGGACAGAGAAGCAAAGGGCTCAGGGTTCCCACTGTCGCTCCATGGCTGACAAGCCCCATGACCTTGGCAAAGTCATTTCCACACTCCCTGGAGCTTGGCTCTTTTCCTGCCAAAGCAAAGTGGAGTATGTACTAGACCAGAGAATCTCTAGGAATCTTTCCAATTTCTAACTCAATTCAATTCAACAAACATTTACAGAGCTTGTACTATGTTGCAGTCACTATACTACACAGCTCCCAACTGTATAATTTATTTTTTATTCCATTGAAAACTAGAGTCCGGTAATTTTCATGCAATTTTTAGCACAAAAATCACTGGACTGGGAGCCACAAGCCATAGGTTGCACCTACAGCTACATCATTAAACATTTGTGTGATCTTTCCAAAGTTACATCAGCCATCTGGGTTTTAGTTTCTTCATCTCTGAAAGAACAAGAAAGTATGCGGGTTATAGTGACAGTCCACAGACAGTCTGAAAGTAAACTGTCACCCACTGTCTTACAGCTGTGTCCTGAGCACAAGGTCTGTGTCAGGTGCTCAGAGAAGAACTGAGGATGCCGAGAAAAATTAGTGATCTGGAGTTATTTCAAGAAGTTAAAGGGTGGGGAGTGAGAAGTTCAAGTTTTTTCACATTTACTTGCCTCATTCAGGAAATCTTCTGTAATACATAATTGGAATTTTTTTCCTCCCTCCCCTCCTTGGAATCTTTATCATTATTTTGGTAGGAATCCATTTATACACCATAGAAATGGCTAAATTGCATGCCTGAATTCCCTTCCAGACTGTGAGCCTTTGAGGACAGAGCCTGTCTCCTAGTTTCTCTGTATTCACAATGTCTATACAGGTTCTGCCACCTACCTGAGACCCAATAAAAGCACATCCTACTTTATCCTCACTTCTTATTACTTTCCTCTGGGTGGAAGTTTGTTTGCAATATACCAGACAGGGAGCAATTTTCACCAGAGCCTACCCCAAAGCTTTGCACTCTAAATAGTAATTTTAAGTAATTGTAAGTTAGTCTATTCATTTTGGTTTGTTTGCTCATTTGGAGCACTGTAAAGCAAATTTTTTACTTTCCTCCCCCTTCCACTGTAGGTGGACAATGCTGCCATCAGTCTTGGGTTGGGCCCATGTAACTTGCTTTGGCCAATAGGATGTTACCAAACACAACATGAACAAAGAACTGAGAGATAATTTCCTTCTTGAGCTTCTGCAATTACTGGGAAATCAGAGGGCCTGTAGTTCACTATTTCCAAAAGAACAAAGGCCACATGGAGCAGACTTGAGGGAAATGTGCCAATTGGAGCCAAGCAAAGTCTAGATCAGCCTGCAGTTAACCAACCCTCAGCATCATAAATAAGAATAAATAATTATTGTTTTAATTTGTTATATTCTGAGATAATTTGTTATGTGGCACTTTAGTAACAAAGGATGACTGATACAAGTAGAAAGCCACAGGTAAATCATTTTGTCTTCCTTTGTTAGCTGTCCAATATCTACAAGCTATATTAGCTCATGAAAAATTAATTGAGAAAGCACAAAATGCTTAGGGCTTTGAGGACAGAGATTAAGGACCCAATTATTTGATTATAGGAACTCACACTCTACTTGACTCTACCACTTACTAACTGCACGAATTTGTGGTTTCCTTAACTGTAAAATGGGAATAATTATGCATTGGATAGTATAATTGTACTTGAAAAGTGGTTGTGGATATTAGATATAATACGAGGCAAAGGAAAAGCATATATGTATCTAGTGATGAAGAGGGGTCAGTGATGGAGTGGAGAGAAGGAGCAGGGGAGTGGAGAGAAAGAAGAGGAAAATTGCACATTGATTTTTCCAGGATGTATCAAAGGAAGGAGGTGAACCAGTTGCAGACCTTTTCAAATGACTTTGGCCAAAAACTGAACAGCTTTTCCCTAGCAGGGGTGAGCAATGAGCAGCCCTCATTTTTCGCAGTGTGACTCCTACAAGAACAAAGGTCCCCAGCCTCCTACAGCACTTGGCACTGGGATGTACTAATCCAGTCAGTTCCTTGACCACCTTCCACCAGGCTCTTTTATGAGAGTGGTTCAATGTCCTCTTCAGAGCACTGTTGTGTAAGAGGAAATTCAGGAGGCCAGAACTGAAACCTCACTGCTTACCCAGGCTACAGCAGCCAACCCTCCCTTCCCCTGCACGCTGCTCTTCCCACCCTCATCCCTGTTCACAGAGTCACAGACTCAGGAACCTCAGTTTGACTCTTCATAGACACTAGGCTTTGATTTTCCCCTGGGTCTTCAACTTTGCTGTTTTTTTTTTTTTCCCAGAGTTGCCTTTCTTGTCTTTGATGGCTTAGTACTGATCAAAATTTAAGTTATTTTAAAATATTATTTTAATTAACTTTTTGAGAAGGAGAATTTGAAAGGTGGTTACCGATACGGCAGAGCAAAGAATGACCCCAAAGGAAGAAGAAAGCTTGAAGATCAGGGACCTCAGGCCACTTGAAGTTGCTAGTCATGAAATTTTAAAGATCACCAAGAATGTTCAAGTAGAAGGTTGGTTTCCATTCTTCAGTGTATCCTGGGGTCCGGTGGTTCTGTGGAAGAATCATTTCCATTTGATGTCTCCTTTAAACCCAAGCAGCCCAGGTCTTCTGAGGAGATGGCCTGGTGGCGTGTCTTGGGATGGGACGGAGTAGCAACTTCCCTGGCATGTGAGGTAAGGAGGAGGAGTGGGGTGAAGGGTCACCAGTGCGGAGACAGGCGTCCACACATCACTCGTGAAGCCCCGAGGACAACGCCCTGAGAATCCCAACCCTGTCCGCCAGGTGTTCCTGACAGAAAGTGATAGAGGGATTGGGACACTGATCCCCCTTCCCAGGGGAAGTCCTGACCTAGTGCCAGGATTTGGGGAGGAGCAAATAAACGGAGGAGAAACAGGAGATCCTGGAGAAGGAGACGCCCCTTCCTCCAACTTACTGAATCCCAGGAAATTAGTGCAGGGTGGTGGTCAGGAGGAGAGCTGTGACTGGGGTCTGGGTTTTCCCTGGCCTGGTCTCACTCCATTCCTGGCCAACACACCGTAGAGACGAGAGGTTCTGACCTAGAACCTGGTAAGGGTCTGCAAGAAAGAGGAAGCCAGGATCCAAAACACCGGTCCCAAATCCAACATTTCTTCCTCAGAAGTTTTGCTTCTTTGTTTTTTTTTTTTTAATTTTCCTGGTACTCTACTGTAATACGGTGCTTGAAAAATACCTTACATGAAATCACATATTCCAAATGTGTGACTTTATTATATTGTTCCTTTTCACACTCAGTGTAACTGCATGAGTGAGGTTTTGGAAGCCTAAACCCTAGCAAAATGACTGGGAAATAGTTTGTATTTGATAATGATTCTATACACACATATACAATCAGAGGTCTGATTGGCATAAAATCTGAAGACATATATCTCAATAAAAAGCAAATTTATCTGAATCAAATCTCCCTCAAAATGGAATGGGGATACTCCTGAAACCCTGAGGCAGAGTGTGAAATAAAAGAGCAGCGTGTGGGTGTGTGAGAGACCAGGCGGGAGATGTCCCAGAGGTAATTCATGTAGACCTTTGACTGTCACGTTAATATATCACTTTTTATTGTTTAGATAATATAGAGCCTTGAAGGTTATATTAATCTGGGTCCTTGTGTAAAAAACTAAAGTCAATCTAGCTATCTTCATCAAGGAAAGAAATATTTATGACATTGCAATCCTCCCAGAGCCTCTGAGAGGGTTGGAACCTTGGGATTGAAGCTACACAGCCATAGCAGCTGGGGCACAGTCCTCCCCACACCACGGGATTGATTTGGTTACTAGAAACACTGCCCTCAAGGCCATCCTAGGCAACAGACTCCACAACCAGATCCAGAAAGGTCAGTCAGGCTGTCTCAAAGCAGAGAACAGCTTGCTCACTCCAGCCTCCACGGGTCACGCACGTGCCACTGCTTTGCAGGCTCTTGGCCCTACATGAAACTCTAGGTGTGCGAGTGTCTAGGTAGTGAAGCTCTGTCTTTCTAACCTTGGCAGTGCAGAAAGATATGTCAGCAACCTGGGCTGGGGGCCAGATGCACAGCCTGCTCTATCTTCTACCTAGACTTGTGTTCAAGGAGCATGCGTCTGCCCAGAAGAGAACATTAGACAAACGGGAAAGGATCCAGAAATAAAATTTCTCACTGGAATGAAGAAGGGACCAGTTACTTTTTAAGGTATCTTCTAATATTAGGATGCTTTGACCTTTCAGAGGTCAGATGCTTGAAGACATTATTGTTTAAGAAAGTGAATATTTTTCTTATTGAAGAGCTACTATTCTTCCCAACACTGAGCTGAATGTCTCACCCACATTGATTTATGAAACCCTGTCAGAACCCTCACCACGAGGTGAAGAATGAGGAGGACCTTCTCTTTTTCTGTATCCATCCTTTGCCTTTCTCTCCACACATCTTTCCTGGGCTGGGATTATCTGTCTTGAGGGAAGAAGCACTGATTTCTAGAGTTCGGAACACTTATTAGGCCACATATCTGTCCAGGAAGCAATGGCATTGGCTTTTAACTTGGGCATCACTCTCTGCCTCTCTTGTGTGGCCTGTTCTACTAATGGTTGCCGACCTATAGGAGGCTTCTGAGTTTATGATCTGGATGTTTAAGTGGCCAACCATTTGAGACAGCGCATACTTCCTCAGGAGAGAGACGGCTGTGTGTAACACTCCTGTGTGTGTTGTTTCCATTTTGAAAGTAGAACTACATAAGTAAATCAAACAGAAAAAAGGACAAAGCCTCAGGCCTCAACAATGTTCTATAGTCCAACTTTACCCAACAGTTCTTTGCAATATAAGAATTTGTCTAGACACTCACAGACAGGCTCTGCCTCTCTTTGTGTGAGTTCCTTAAATGAGAAATGTAAAGTAAGGGAAAGTGAGTGGTAGAAGATGGGCTATAAAATGTCATATGGAATCTCTAAAAATAGATATTTTATCATACTGTGTCAATTTCCTGGTTATGAAATTTTCATGGTTATATGGAATGTCATTGTTAAAAGAAATGGGAAAGGGTAAATGGGACCTCATTCTATTATATTACAATTTATTCCGAGTCTGTAATTAGCTTAAATTAAAAAATATAAATAAATGAGCATGCAAGATCATCAGCCATGAGAATATCAGAATCCTTGGTCTTCTACAGAGCTAAGAGGACATTGTACCCCTTAAATACATAATTAGAAAAAAAACAAAGGGTTATTTTTCACTCTTAAAGGAAGAGGAGATATTTTCACTATTTCCTGAGTATATGACAAAGAGTTTCTTTAAAATTACAACAGGTTGAATTTTGAAAGAAAGAGGAAGGAAAGAAAAAGAGAGAAAATAAAGAGTGAAGAGAGGAGAAAGAGAAAGAAGGAAGGAAGGAAGGACAGAAGGAAGGAAGGAAGAAGGAAGGAAGGACAGAAGGAAGGAAGGAAGAAGGAAGGAAGGACAGAAGGAAGGACAGAAGGAAGGAAGGAAGGAAGGAAGGAAGGACAGAAGGAAGGAAGAAAGGAAGGAAGGAGTCCTTCCCAGTCTTTATCTCAAACATTGTTATTGTTATTAAATTTTGAGCTTTTTTTAATTCTGTGACAGCAAAATGTGGAAACCCAAGAAACACATGTATATGTACAAAATAAAATAATGTGCTAATCCTGAATATTAACAAATAACAAAAAAAAATAGATTTTTTTTCTTTGTATGTTTGGAGCCTGGAGCAGAAGAGTCTTCCACTGCAGGATTAACTACTATACTAACGTTTAGTGACGGCTTTGATAGCGTAAGCCCCATTTCATCTCCTCTCACGGGGGGCCTGCCTCATATAGGTCATGACATCTTTTGAGTCTCCTCACAATGAAGGGGTACCAACCCCCCAACCAAAGCAAAGTGACATGGCCTCAGGTGCTCCCCGAGGAACGTTGCCCTAAGATGGAAAAACTTCTTTCTCTGTGGACATGTCCTAGCAAGAACATTCAGTTAGGACGGTCAAAGAGGA
>CAUYRH010063725.1:0-33957 GCA_963574655.1 Perodicticus potto | reverse complement strand
GCTGTTTCCTATAAAACTGATGCAGAGCATTTGAATGGCAATCCAAATATTTTCCTGGGTTTCATTGAAGAAGATACAGAGTCTTGGCTTAGAAAAAGCTTCTTATTTTGCTATACATTTAGAAAGCATGCAGCATAATTTCTATATAGTCAACACAATCTTTGAGGCCATCTGCAGTTTGTAAGAGATTCATGATATAGTAGCTTAAATTGATGAGATAATGAGCTGCTGACAGACATGTTTTTCTAAATTGATACTTAAGGATGGTGCAGCCAAAATACTTGGCATGGAAGAGCAAAGGAAATGAGAATTGTGTACCTTGACAACACAACTCTACACAGTAACAATCTAAAAATTCTTAAAATCTAAAATTTTACTTGCATTCTCAAGTTCTAACTTATAATCTTTGATGAAAACTACATTAACACTTAGAAAGACTACAGGATTTTTTTCTCTGTCATCTATGTGGATACAGACATTCTAATTACTGTTCTCTTAAGAAAGCAGGTGTCATTTTAAATAGGCTCCATTGGAGTAAATTAAGTGTATTGATTCACTGAATCCTCAGATATGAAAAAAAAAAAACAAAAGCAAAATAATTTACTGGAGAATAATATGGAAGGAAAATAGTGGTAGTGAAATTTCTAACTTCAAATTATTTTTCAGTATTCAGGCTCTTTGTGTTTTATTATTGTTTTGGTAAATTTCCAAGAGATTTTTCTATTGCACATACATGCAAGGGTGTGCATGTGTGCACACACATACACTCATATGTGGTACTTCAAAAGAGAAAATACTTCATTTGGCACAAACAGAAAAAGTTTTTGGTAAGTTTGGTATTAAAAAATATTTTTGATGAGATTGCTTTTTTCCTTTTTGTAAATACTATTAGTAAAATTACTGGATCAAATGGTAGGTCTACTTTTAGTTCTTGGAGGTGTCTCCATATGACTTTCCAGAGAGATTTTAGTAGTTTTCAGTCCCACCAATGTATACGAGTTCCTTTCTCTCCACATCCATACCAGCACCTGTTGTTTTGAGACTTACCGATAAGAGCCATTCTCACTAGAGTTAGGTGATATCTTATTCTTGGTTTTCGTTTTTCCAATAATTAGAGATGTTGAGCATTTTTTCATGTGTTTGTTGGCCATTAGTATGTTTTCATGTGAAAACATATTGTTCATGTCTTTGCCCGCTTTTTAATGGAATTGTTTGACTTTTTTGTTGTCAATTTGCTTGAATTCTTAGTCAATGCTGGTTCTCAGTTCTTTATCAGTGCATGCAGACATTGTCTCCCATTCTGTAGGTTGTCTGTTTATTGATTGTGTCCTCAATGGTACAGAAGCTTTTTCAATTGATTGGGTTCCTTTTATTTATTTTTGTTGTTGCTATAATTGCTCTTGGGATCTTCTTCATAAGTTCTTTTCCCAAGCTGATATTTGGAAGAGTTTTTCGACATTTTCTTCTAGAATTTTTATAGTTGTATGCCCTAGGTTTAACTATTTTATCCATCATGAATTAATCTCTGTGAGTGGTAAGAGGTATGGATCCTGTTTCAGTCTTCCACATGCAGTTATATAATTTTTCCAGCACCAGTAGGTCTCAGTGTAGTACACTTTTCCCCAGTGTAGTTTTTGTCTGCTTGTTAAAGATCGAATTAGTATGGTTTCATATCTAGGTTCTCTGTTCTGATGCATAGGTCTATGCAGGTACCATACTCTTTTGCTTATTATGGCCTTGTAGTACAGTCTAAAGTCTGGTAAGGTGATACTTCCTGGTTTGTTCTTATTATACAAGGTTGTGTTGGTTGTTCAGGGTCTCTGCTGATTCCATATGAAGCCTCAAATTATTTTTTCTAGATTAGAAAAAAAGAAGGTATTTTAACAGGCATTTCATTGAATCTTTAAATCATTTTGGGTAGTTGACATTTTAACAATGTTGATTCTGCCAATCATGAGCATGATATGGTTTCTCATTTGTTTACATCCTCTGCAATTTCCTTTTTCAGTGTTTTATGGTTCTCCCATAGATGCCTTTTAATTTTCTTAGTTAAATGCACATGTATTCCAAGGTCTTTAATTTTATTTGTTGCTATTGTGAAAGGTCTTGCATCTTTGATTTGGTTCTCAGTTTGACCGTTGTTGGCATATGTGAAAGCTACTGATTTGTGTACATTGATTTTGTAATCTGAGACTTTAATGAACTTATTTATCAATTCCAGAAGTCCCTTGGTTGATTCCTTGGGATTTTTATATATAAGCTTATATTGTCAGAAAAAAGAGATAGTTTGACCTCTTTCCCCTTGATTTTCTTCTCTTGTCTGATTGGTTTGGCTAGGACTTCCAGCACTATGTTGAATTAATCATATAGAATAGTGCTAGGTATTAATAAATACCATGGAAAGAAAAGCAGCACAAGAGGGACACAGAAGTGGGCAGGGTGGTGGTGTTCATGTGCATACAGAGCAGTAAGAAAGGACAGCTTAGATGAACTGATAGACAAGACAGACCACAGTGGAGTGGGTGAGCCATGAGGAAGAGTGCTCTGGACAGAGGAAACTGCCATAACTCTGAGGTGAGTTTTAGCAGTTGGAGAGTTCTAAGAATGGTAAGTTGTCAATGTTTTTAGATTGTTATAAAGAATAAGGAGAATGTTAGAAAATGGGGTTTGAAAAATCACTAGGAAAAGCCATGTTAAAATTGCTGACATCTATGAAATATCCGTGAAATGATTTTGGGGGGGCAAAGTAAAAGATATGCAACTTCTTCTTTTTTTAGCTTTTACAATAGGTTTGAAACGTACACAAGCATATATTAATCCTGTAGGTAAGTATATTGGGAAGTTCTGGTTTCCTGTCTTAATTTTCTGGAACTTTTATTCTTTTTCAGTCTTTCCTTCCATAGCTATCTTGCCTCAACTGGGACTGAGGCTTCCCTGAAGCCACTACCTGGGAGGCCAGAGGGAACCAAACTGGAGCTCACTCCTGCCCAGCCTGTAAATGAAGTGAGTTGCGGTCTCCTGGGGCCACCTTGCCCAGTGGAGATAGGATCTAGGGATGAGCACATCCAAAATTTCAAAATATATTCTGTTTGATTCCATAGATGGTCCTGGATGATTTAATCCCCAGCTGTCATCAATAACTATTGGCTTTTCCTGTTTCTCTAATTCCCTCTCCCCTAATCCCAATTTTGTTCCCTGGAATCACTTCCCAGCTTATCTGCATCACTTACCTGCTTCTCAGCCCTTTTCTCAGGTACCTCAGGAACCTCAGGTAATACAATAAGTTCTCAGGAACATCAGGTAAGATAATAAGTTAAAAGATTTGAAGAATAATTATATAAAATACAACACCCTGACTTACTGGGTTTGAACCAGGCCCTGGCCAAACTGCAACAACAAAATAGCCGGGAGTTGTGGTGGGTGCCTGTAGTCCCAACTACTTGGGAGGCTGAGGCAAGAGGATCTCCTAAGCCCAAGAGAGGTTGCTGTGAACCGTGATGCCACGGCACTCTGCTGAGGGTTACAAAGTGAGACTCTGTCTCTAAAGACAAAACAAAACACCCTGACTGCATCATTTGCCCAAGAACTACCATATTACCAATGAGTTGCAGCTACCTGTGTGCTCCTCCCATCCCGTTCCTCTGCCTTCCACCAGCCTCCCTCTCTACCTCAGGCCAGCCAGGGAACCACAGTCAAGCTTTAGTTTCTTATCGCTCCTACTCAAAGATTTTTTTAAAAGTTTGATCATATTTGTATATATTCCAAAACCTATAATGCTTAGCTTTTGCATGTTTTTAAGCTTCCTAAAATGGTATCGGAGTAAGTGTAATTTTATGCAACACACTTTTTTTAACCCAATTTATGTTGTATAGAGTTGTAGTTTCAGTCCAGTACAGTTTAAGTATCATGATTTGTTCATTTACTCTCCTGTCAATAGGCATTTAGGTTTTTCACTGGTTTTGCAACTTCAAATAGCATTGCTGTGAACATTTTCACATGTGTCCTGGTCCACACGCTGTAGATTCTCTGTAGCTGTATGGTTCAATACAGTGGTATTTTGCCATACGTGGCTATTGAGCATTTGAAATGTGGTGAGTCTGGACTGAAACATGCTGTAGAGTGGAAATATGTACCAGATTTCGAAGATTAAGCAAAGAAAATAAATAAAAATACCTTTTGAATAACAAAAATATTACATATTCAAATGCTATTAGTTTGGATATATTGGGTTAGACAAAATGTATTATTAAAATTGACTTCACATGTTCCTTTTGCTTTTTTAATATAGCTACCAAATGATATTTTTAGCATGCATTCTAATCGTATTAGCCAGTTCTATTCTAGGAAACTGCTGCTCCAAGTGTTTCCCTGAATGATAGTGTCTTGGTCAACTGGAAATGCAAAGTCTCTGGCCCCTCTTCAGAATGCTCTGCAGCAAAACAGAATTTAAAAAGAAGACAAAGTAAAGCACTACAGAAGAAAAGACATAAAATCAGGGAACAGGAAAGAAGCGGAGTGTATAGAGTTTCTGATCTAGATCAAAGCCGAACACAGAGCTTTGAATGACAGTCTCAAAAAAAAAAAAAAAAACTTGATTAAAGAGGTAAATAAAAGAAATTGAGACTGTATATTTATTATAAATAGCATATTTAAAGGAATATTTATACATTTCAGAAAAAGGAAAAGTGGTAAGAACAAAAGAAGGAGTAGAATAGCAGTCACTTCTAGCTCTTTAATAGAAAATATTTGTACACAATTATGAAAAGAGTGGTTGGGGGAGACTGTGCTCTTATTTTAAAAGTGAAGCATTGAAGAAACCATCTGTAATTAAGGAAGCATGAAATAAGGAGTTAATGTGTCATCTACAAATATAAAAGGACATTTTTGAAAAGAAGCTAAAACATGAGGAAAAATATATATACCTCAATAGGAAAGGAAGGAGCTGGAGGTCTGGCAAAAAGGAGATAACTTTTCATCTGTCCTGGAAAAGACAGCCAATTACTCAAATGATAGACTGAGAATTAGGATTAAATGAATATTATTTTTCAAAAGAGAGAGCTAGAGATGAAAATGTTCACTTTTGAGAAACAGGTCTAGAATAGAGTAGGAGAATTTCTGTTTGTAATTCACTTACATTGATCCTTTTAAAAATATATAAAATTTATAATTATAAAATTCTAAAATAAAATATGTATGTATAAAATACTTAGGTACTTAGAGTTCTATAGTATATGTCTACACTAAATATCTATATAGCATATAGATGCATACTACTTATAGTTCAAAATAATCAATTAATATACTAACTCCTTTTTGTTAACATATATTTGTAGTCTTTCTCAGGCTACTTTGAGTTTTATTTTTATGATGCTTTTTTATTTTTATAATATGTATATATTAATATGCTATCTTAAACGTTTGAAGGTATTTTTTGATGTTCTCTGTATGTTAGTGATTGGTCTTTAATATAGCAAAATGAATTTCTTCATATCAAATATTGTTTTCTTACATCACAAGATCCTATAAAACAGTCTAAGTTATAACTTAGTCAATATTATGGAATTTAAGTCATAATAGTATTTAAAGGTAATATAAAGATACAGCAGGAAATACACTTTCTGGAAAAAGAATGAAGCTGTGCCTGAATGTATGTGATGAGAAAAGAGAAGTTTAACTAATTAACTGATTCCCTAATGAACTCTCCAGAAAGAGGAATTATTTTAAAGATTGGAAATACTTCATAGCTTCTACTATCTCTTTTTTAAATTTAATTTTTCTTTTTTAGAGACAGAGTCACACTCTGTTACCCTCAGTAGAGTGAGGTGGTGTCATAGCTCACAGCAACCTCAAACTCCTAGGCTCAAGGGATCCTGTTGCCTCAGACTCCTGAATAGCTGAGACTAGAGGCAAGCATCACTATGCCCAGCCAATTTTTCTATTTTTAGTAGAGATGAGTCCCACTCTTGCTGAGGCTGGTCTCAAACACCTGAGCTCAAGCAGTCCACCCTCCTCAGCCTCCCAGCGTGTTGGGATTACAATCATGAGCCACTGCACCTGGCTGTAGCTTCTGCAGTGTGAATTTCTGGTATTTTAGTTTTCCCTCTACTTTTTGTGATGATTGATGAACATCGGCCCTACCCAAATATGTAGCCCAACACCCTCAGGCATCAGTGAGATTGGCAACACTTTGCCAATAAAATCCTTGTTATGAAATTTATGGCACGGGATAATTGCTTTCTCTTGGGTTATCATCCCGTTTATGCAAATTATTTTAGTTTGATTCTACTCAAATCTAGAAAATGTGGTCAGTCAGACCGGAAATGGCAAACAGATAATTTATTATTGAGCTTTTTATGCAAACACATTAGCTTTTCTTTCATTCAAATCTAGATGCAAGTTTGGGTTGTATTCTGTGCGTATAAATTGTCAGGTATAAGTGAGTAAGCACACTGTGGCCAATGGCGAGGCACTGGTTCAGAGCACACACCACGTCCATGCTACCAACTTTTGAAATCTGAGCTACTCTTGCTGTGAGTTCTGAAATATACATGCAGAAAGTGATGACTGATTACAATCCATGGCATTATTTAGCAGTAATTCAAGTATAGTTATAATTCCAACAAAAAACAATCATACTGCTTCTTTTAATCACTAAGAGCAACAACTATAAGTCTTAGACATGTTTTGATTTAGGAGCATTTCTTCCTTTCAGGCAACTTTTGATCTTCCTATCAATTTTAACTGAAAACTGACAAGTACATTCTTTCCTCGAATCCTTAGCAGTCCATTTATGAAGCATCTCAACTTGAAGGCTGTATGTCTCTGGCTAAATCTTGATCAACATGAAGAGTTCCAGTGACTGTTTCTGTATAAGGAGATCCTTTGGTACCATGGGATGGCAGACGTAGAATATCTATCACTATCACCTAATTTATACAAACTCTGTCACATCATTTTTTAGAAGACAAACCTAAAATAGAAAAATTGGAGAAGTTGCGAATCATCATAGAACCAATGGTCTGAAAGTTACAGCTTGTCTGAGTGATAAAGCATAAGCACTTATCTTTCAGGTCTTAAGAGTTTGAGGCAAATTCTGAGTCTGGAGGCAGACACATCTATCAGCTAAGGAATAAAATACGCAAGTTTTCAGTTCAAGGAATTATGAAACTACTGAATCATTACTAAACTGACTTGCTGGTTTCAGAGATGAAGCTTTCATGGACTCTCTGCTTCTTTTCAGCCAAGAAGATAGTTCCAGGCATATCTGGTTTAAAAAACAACAGGCTCCTTATTCTGCAGAAAACAGCCGCAATGGCTATTCAGTGATGGGCAGTATTCTACTTGGTTTAAAATATTTAAATTTTACGTTTATGAAAAGACAATATGTTCTTGTTTAACGCTTATGAAACAATTGCTATTCCAGAACATTCTCTATAGTAGGAGTCTATAGATTTTCTGCCGGGTTTTTTACTCATTAACTAGAAGCAGCACAGAGATCTTGGTGATTCATATTTCTGAATTCCTGTCTAAATTGACTGATACAGACTTTGCCTATAATCTTTTTAGCACAGTAAAGTTGTCTGTTTCAAAGTGTAAGAGTAAGATTTTTGTTCCTTTTTTGATTTTTTTCACAAAAGACCTCCAATAAAGACCCTTGAGAAAATTCTTGAGAGTTCAATAACCCGTGGAGTTCTCTTTAATCTGCCAAATTGTATGTTGATGCTTGCGCCTTTTCATATGGTGTTGGTATTTCTATCCTAATCCCTTCGGGTCCCCAGCAAAAGGAAAACATTTTATGTAGTCCTTTTTCCAAGTTACAATTCTTTCCTCCAGGCCTAGTGCCTTCTACTTTAGCAATACTTTCTAGCTCTTAAAGTTTTCCACTACATAAACATTGTATGCCCCAGGGCTCCTGAGGCTGCGTGATGAGAAACAAAATTCATTCCGCCCCCCGTGACTGGGGATCTCAGGCAGTCTGACAATACTTGCTTAAGAAATATCAGGAAAACTTTCTGTCTTGGAACGTTGAATTAGTAGTATGACCCAATGAAATTTAATATTTTTACTAAAGTGATATTTTTGATAGGAGAGAGAAAAAAAATCCTAACTGACCAAGTTGAAATTTGGCTTTGGCGGGGAAGAGAATAAGTAATCAAAGCACAGTTTTGTGGTAGGGAAATATTTAAAGGTTGCTGTAGTTGGCAGGAAAGTAAGAAATAGATATAGAATCGAATTCAGGGGACATGAAGCTTAATGAAACCTTTAATTGGTTATAAAATTTGAAGTCCAACTTGCAGTGGATAAAATTACATATACTTAGCCAATCATAAAATGGATCTCAGTTCCCTCGTCCAGAAAATGAGTCCATGCTGAGTAGTGATTTCTGCTGCTGCTGCTGCTATTGTTTTATACCAAAGGACACAGTTCAGTTTTATACAAAATGAGTTTAGTTTTACAAACGAGACTTCGGCTTAGGACATCCTGTGTCTGTCTTCTCAATTCCCTTGGCAGGTCCACATGGCCATCATAAATTTAATGTACTAAAACTAGAGGCTTTCGCGCAAGCAAGCAGGCAAGGACATGTCAGCTCACCAAAAAAGCTTCTTATTCTTGGAGGTGCAACATATGGGTTCTGTAGCTACAATCATGTTCCAATTGCTTTCAGTTTGAAGTGTTCCTAGTGAGACATGCAATGAAGGAAGCTCTACAGTCCTGGCAGATACTGGGTAACTTTTAGAACTTCTTTGGGTTGGATGTTAGCACCCCTTAGTCCCTCTCCATCACCTGTGATGCTGTCTGGGGTAAGGTTGTGACTTGACTGTCTCCTCTGTGACTCACGTATCGCAGATCTGCTTTCCAAAGGACAGATCTCTGATGGATGTAATGACATGTATGTCTTCCTCAGTAATTCGAAGGTAACATTTGGCAAAAGCTTAGATGTGAACGATAAGGAATTCTATTGCCATGCCATTAAAATACAATTCAAAAATACATTCAGGATAAATGTCAATCTGCTAGTGATTCTGAAAGAAAGACTAGGATGTGCTCGGCGCCTGTAGCTCAGCATCTGGGGCGTCAGTCATACACACTGAAGCTGGTGGGTTTGAATCCAGCCTGAGCCTGCCAAACAACAATGACCACCAAAACCAAAATAGCCGGGCACCATGGCAGGTGCCTGTAGTCCCAGCTATTTGGGAGGTTGAGGCCAGAGAATCACTTGAGCCTAAAAGTTGAAGGTTGTTGTGAGTTGTGAGGCCACGGCACTCTACCCAGGGCAACAGCTTGAGACTCTGTCTCCAAACAAACAAACAAAACAAAAAAGGAAAGACTAGGATGATGACGTTCACATAAGAAAGCAAAAGAAAGACAGGCATGCAACATTAAAATGAAGAAGGTTCAGTCTCATAGCTCAGAGGAGGGTTAAAGTGAAGGATACATTACCATCTGCAGAGGAAAGAGTCGCCGTCTTCCTGCCTGATCTTCCTGTATAACATCCAGCTGTGCCCTGGCTAGAACCAACTTCATCAACTCTTTCATTCAAGTTGAACTGGTCTTAGTACAGTGAAAGAACAGACTGTCTCTATGCCAAGTTCATCTCCCCATTGAACTGATTATTTAATGGCTGAACTTGAGAAACTGAGGCAGAGATATCAAGTGGCTCTAAGTAATGCCAAGGATCTGAAACTTGAAGGATTCTCATCCACACACAAATGAACCCATGCAATCAACCGCTTAGTAACTTAGGACAAGTGTTACATTGTGGCCACTGTTGATCTTGATCTTAGGATGCCTAAAGATGCTATCACAAACATTTCTAAGCACAGTGACAAAATGCAAGGGGATGGCTGTATGATTACAGAGGGCTTTGATTTTGACTCTTATAAATGACTTTATGTTTCTTCTTTCAATATATTTTGATCTCAGTTCATAAAGCATCATAGGATTGCAAGTTTTATTATTCTAGACATATGACTAGTTTCTTTTAAATTGGCAAGAAGCACAAAGTCACAGATATGGTGCAGACGTTGAAGACTGTTTACTCCAACCCAGTTCCATCAAGGAGAGGGCACGAAATTACAGAAAGGTTAAATGAAAATACTAGCGGATAACCAGGTTTCCTATGTACTAGTCTCGTATTTGCCTATGAGAGTAATGCAAACAAATTAGACTTTTCTGTTTCTTCTACTCCAAAGCTTGGTACATAGGGAGAAAATTTCCAGCAGCTCTAACATCTCTGACACTGTCCTCTATTGCCCCCAAATATCATTCACAAATGAAAAGTCTCATTTTTTAATCTATCTGTTTGGGGTATGCTCTGGTTATAGAAGTAAAATATGTTCAAATTTGGCAAGCAGTTTTTAAAATGTCCATAATTGCTGGCAAATCTGAAGTAATAAAGGAAGGAATTTTGACATGATCCAGCTGCTAGCACAGCATTGTTGCAGAAATGTACTTGGTATCTTATTACATCTTTCTAGCTCCAGGAGGAAAAATACCATCACGTTTCTAGAGTTTGTAGCTATAAAATATACGAAAATGCTTAATCTGAAGAGCAAAATGAGTTTTGTGAATAGGAATTATTTCACTCTGAGGAATTGCTATCACAGGAACCACTGAGTTCAGCTGAAAGCACACATTATTAGTTGGAATCCGCAGAACAATGTGAGTTACAACGTAACCTTCATAACCCCACATTTGTGTAAAAAACAAATGGTATTAGAGGCTTTGAAAAGGATAGCAAGGTTTCTAATAAAAAGCTCAGGTCCAGAGACTGGGTCACTCATTTTTGTGCTAGTCATTACAAAAGTGCAGCTACAGCCATCGTGATGTTATAGTGTTGAGGGGAACTGACCCCTCTAGCAATCAAGTCCATTCTCAGAAGCCGCTCCACTTCACTTGTTAATGCTGTGTTACATTTTTCCTATTTGCCATCTTGAATAGGTTGGGATACGGTAACAAAAAAATGTATGATGAGAGAGATAGGTGGAAAGGTAAATTGTAATTGCCTTAAGTATAAGAAAAAATAAGACAATGATATAATAATAACTCCATCATAATCCATCCTGGCTTTCTTAGGACAATTCTATATTAAGCCCTATATCTTCTCTAGTTTAGCGTTTGTCCAAAACAAACCTTTTAGATAGAATTTGATGATAAATTACATGGTTGTTCTAACAATAGCTGATAATATTTTAGCATTTGTCATATGCTTCTAAGTATAAAGATATATGTCCTTTAATTTAATTCCATCAGCAACACTGTGCCGTATAAATTATTATACCCATTTTACGGATAAACTGGAAGTTATAGATTTTATGTAACTTTACAAATATCATCTAGCTTTTAAGCCATGGAATCAAGTTTGCTGACTTCAGTTCTTTTACAGAAACCTGTTAACTGTCTCACAACAAATGTACATTTCCCGGGTCTAGTAGAGTTATGCATTCAAAGTGCATACAGAGATAGATAGGTTTCAAAACCCAAACTACAAATTTAGTAAATCACCAGTTTTAAAGCTAAGTATTAAATAGAATTTGATTGGTGCTTGTATACTATGAAGGGTTTTGAAAAAGAAATCTCTCTTATCAAGTACTGGAACTTAAAAACAAGGGCTTATTTCTTAAGTTTTAACAGACAAATTGAACAGAAATAATAGAAACGCACTTTACAAATAAAGAGCTGTGCACGTGTCTTCTTGCAGTCATGTGTTGATACAGGCTCCAATCCAGTCATATTCAAGTCATAACTTTAGGGATGACCATTCAAGAGGGAGCAGGTAGGGGAGAACATATGTAACTTTTTAAGGGTGATCCTAGGGAGGATAATTAAAGCCTTCTCAGTCCTTACCGGAACTTTAAAGTAGCCTGAGCATGATCCTGACTCAGTTGGGCAATTTTGTCTTTTCTCATGACAGTTGGACAAAATCTTCCAACCACATAAATGTTTTCAAGTAGTAGTTGCTGAAAATTAAAGAACATTTTTAAAAATAAACAGTACATGCTGAAATCTGGCCATCTTTTTCTTTTAGCCAGAAATTCTAATTAACCAGCATTGTACTTTAGGTATACAACTACCACTCTTCATGAAGAACAAATTAAAATACCTTCTAATTCATTAAGAATTACATTTAAAACAATTTGTTGGTTTCTATTTCTGTGAAACTGGCTAATCTTTGAAGACACATGTAGAGTAACTACATTACTAAGAATGCTGAAATAATCTGAACATTCCATTCCCCAATCTATTCATTAAGGAACATTCATCGTATATGTGGACAAAATTTCTAGTAATGTAAGAGGTTACAAAAAAAATTGTGTTTATTTGTTTTATTTGTCATTTTGTTTTCTCTTATAAATGGCATATACACACAGATGAATAACTCTTGGAAGTCTTCACCTTGACATAGAGACTGGAAACACGTTGTTCTACAAAGTCTCCACGATAAGGAAAAATGAATGTTGTATTTGTACAGTGGATTGCAACATGCACTCTATTATTGACTGTAGTTTGTTTATATTTGCAAGAAACAAGGACAAATGAACCAGAAAATCACAACAGGTGAAACAAGGTAAGGTGTCTATTTCTGAGAAATTAATGACTGCATTTAAGGCATTCCCATAAAGCAGCTGAATTGCATTGTCTGTAGAAACCGGTTACTATTACTATTATTATTTTTGCAGCGGGTACCAGAAAGGATTCACAGCTGTATTGCCATCTCCTTTGTACTTGCCAGCATGATGGAACTAAACCAGACTGCAGGAGCCCAGTATTTTGCAATATAACCACTTTAAAAGTCTCTTGAAAAACATCGGAATGAAAAGATATGCTCTGGGTAGCTCCAATAAGTTTGTGCAACATAATCTTTATGCTAAAATATGTATTGATTTTGTAACATCTCTGTTTTTGTAATCTATAAAGTGAATGTGAAGTATATGTGAGCATAGCCATTTTAAGAATGAATGCTAATTATGAATTGGGCTGCAATAAACATTCTGGTATAGATACCTTTGCTATAATGTGATTTTTGGTCTTCTGGATATATACCTAGTAAGGGAATAATAGGATCGAATGGCAGGTCTATTTTTAGACCTCTAAGTACTCTCCAAACATCCTTCCAAAAGGAACGTATTAGTTTGCATTCCCACCAGCAGTGCAGAAGTGTTCTCTTTCCTCCACATCCACGCCAACATCTCTGGTTTTGGGATTTTGTTATGTGGGTTAATCTTACTGGAGTTAGATGAGATCTGAAAGTAGTTTTTGTTTTTTTTTTTTTTTTGAGACAGAATCTCAAGCTGCCACCCTGGAGACGGTGCAATGGCATCACAGCTCACAGCAACCTCTAATTCCTAGGCTCAAGTGAGTCTCCTGGCTCCGCCTCCCCAGTAGCTGGGACTACAGGCGCCCGCCACAACACGTGGCCATTTTTTGGTTGCAGCCGTCATTGTTGTTTGGTGGGTCCTGGCTGGTTTCAAACCCGCCAGCTCAGGTGTACGTGGCTGGCACCTTAGCCTGTTGAGCCACAGGCACCGAGCCTCAAAGTAGTTTTGATTTGCATTTCTCTGATGATTAAGGATGGTGAGCATTTTGTCATATGTTTGTAGGCCATGCACCTGTCGTCCTTAGAGAAGTTTCTCTTCAAGTCCTTTGTCCACCCTGAAATGGGATCACTTTTTCTCTTCTTGCTAATATGTTTGAGTTCTCTGTGGATTCTGGTTATTAAACCATTGTAGGAGATATAACCTGAAAATATTTTCTCCCATTCTGAGGGCTGTCTGCTTGCTTTACTGTGTTCTTGGTTGTGCAGAAGCTAAATACAAATGTTTTCATACAATAACCAAGAAAATGCCATGAAGGCTATGTTAAACAGTTTGATGAAAATATTTCAGATTGTATATGAAACCAGCACATTGTACCCCATGATTGTATGTACACAGCTATGATTTAATAAAAAAAAGAATGAATGCTAAAATTATATTTCTAATTCTGGAAAAAAGACTCCTAATTTTTGTCTTTAAAGAGTGATACCATCAAATGTACACATATACCAGCACCACATTCACATTTACATGTGTATGTATGTATGTGTGTGTATGTGTGTGTATATGTATGTGTGTGTGTGCGTGTGTGCATGCTGATAGATTTCACTTTACACTGTGGTGTGGAGCAGCGAAAATTATCCAACAAACTGAAACTATGCAAATGTTTCTTAAGAATAGAAGCAAAAATGCATTCTGTGACCTATAAATTTTTTGTCAAAACATTAAAAGCTCTCTTCATGTCAGTTTTAAATGTACAAAAAAAGAGAAAAACCCTGTAAAACTAATATTTACTTAATACATCGTAATTTAAACCATTACAAATATCAAGAATTTAAGTGTTTTATTTCAAGTGGTTATTGGAACGGTGCTTGCCTTCTCCTTGTTGTTACGCAACTTAGGCTATAGAGCTGCCATCTTATCCAAGCCTCAGAAAATTGCCCCACTCCTATCTTTTGTTGATACATTTCTGACATTTTATCTTTTGTGTTTTCAATATTGTGAAATCTCTGGGAGTTTCTTTACTGTGACGTTGTGCCAGCATCGCTTCCTTTGGAACATCATCCCATTCCCTTCATGCCCTTCCTATGGCAATGACTTCACTTCACTGAGTTCTCCTGGCTGCAAACCTAGAGTGTCCCCAGTGGCTGTGACCAACGTTCAGATGGTCAGCTTGTGATCTCTTCTGTAACTCTATATTCAATTCAAATTCCACTGTCAGCTTTCTCCTACTTAATACACATTTGATCTTTGTTGGCCAATTCCCCTCTTCTAATTATCCATTTTTTTCTCTTCTAATTATCCAGGTAACCACAGCCTTTGCTGTCTGTAGGTGAGCTGAATAGCCTATGCGTCCTGACCCATCACCGAGAGACTTTGAAAAGAGTGATGTGATGGGTCCCTGTTTGTGATGCACTTCTGCTACTTACACAATGATTTGGGACTTAGAGTAAGTGATGAAATTGATGCTTTATAAAATGACTCACAGATAATTGAGAGTGGTAACTAAAATTTGAATAGTGTTGTCAATGTAGACTCATGTTACTTAACTAGATCCTAGTAGATAAAATTTGTGAATATCAGCATTGTTAAAAGGAAAGGAATGCTTGTAAATTCTTGACTTTTTTCCATCATTATACCTTAGGTTGTGCCCCAATGTCAAATATTTAAATATAAAAAGTTTGAAGCAAATGAACCTTGGCTGCAAGGTATATGAAGTAATTTTGGTTAGGATACAAATAAAGCACTCACTGTTAAACAAATGTAGTGGCTACAAAGGCCAATTAGAAATAGATCCTACTCTTCTGTTTCTCAGAGACTAATCAGGCAATTAAAAATGTACACATACATGACTGAAGCATGGCAAGAAAACGGAGCGGCAGAGTGAGAATACCTAGACAACCTATTCTTAGGCTGGTTATAGGTCTGCAAACTTTGATTAGGGAAGGAGAAAATATCTTCACTAAATTGTGTTACATGAAAATTAATATGAGTATGACATATAAAATAAGTTTCAAATGTTATGAGAAGACTTGTTAGGGGGCTACCTTATTTGTTAATTTAATGTGGCACAGAATTACTCCTGGGAAAGTTAGTGAGGCCATGACAGTAATGGAGAGAGTGAAAATTACAGAAGTGCAGGAGCTACAGTTGTCACCTGGAGATAGAGAGAAGGGAATCATTTGGAGACAACTATAAGGTTAAGTTGTAACGATTTGCAGAAACCTGAAGATCTACTGAACTCCACGCGATAACAGTAAGGTTTAATGCAGCTCATTTGAACTGAATAAAAATAATTGCTAAACTATCAGTAAATCCTACATGTTCTCTCGCATGATTATTTATCTGTATTACTGGATCCCTTAATTTACAGACTACATAAGAAAAAAAAAAAAACCAGGTAACAAGACCTACCTAGTCCTTTACACTTTTTCATCCAGTGTACACTATGTGCAGCATTTTGGGGGCAACATGAACTTTTTCCTCCACCACGAATATTAAAGATAGGAAGGTGGAGCAGAAAAAAATGTTGACAATAAATTTACATATTTATGCAAAAATATATTGTTGAAAAACACAAAAATAGATAGGTTTTAATTGTTTAATCCATGAATGTTTTAAATATGTATAGATATACTCAAATTCTTTTGTTATTTTCATTGTGGTGAGAAGATTCTTTGTAATAGCAGCTACAAATCAAGACTTTCCAATCTTCCCACATCACAGTTTTGGAAAATCGGGCATGTCGTGCACATTTTTAATTTTTCATCATCTGTTTGTCATCAGCAATCATATGTTCCCAATATTCCCAGACTCACAAATACCACAGCACCTTGCACGGTTGTCTTAGAACATGTGCTTCCAACTTTTGTCTGCAAGGGAAAGCTCTTATGAATGCCTAGAGCCTCTGGCATAACTGTTCAAACTCGGAGAACTTATAATGACATAAACTGAACCATGGCATAAAAGGAGTTAAGAAGGAGAATTAATTCTTGGTAATATGAGAACAATATTGTCAATAGATGACTATGAATGCCTTTGTTGCCACAATCCAGTTTTCTTGACAGACATGGTATACTCTTTCATAAATCAAGCATTAAAACATTTATGCAAGCTTACCTTTCTTACCCAGAAGTGCTGGTGCTATGGAGACCCACAGAAGATTCAGATGTTTGCCACATGATATTCCAGAGCAGACCAAGTTTTCTGCCAATACAAGTATGAAATGATATTAGAATGTGTCTTTGGCATACGGCACAGCACACTGAAGGAATGGAAACCTGAGGTCCACTTCTGACTCCACCTTTCACTGAACTGTGTAATCTAGAAAGAGTAATAGAACCATGCTAAGCCTCCGATTCTTTATTTGTAATATGAAGTAATAACAATTCTATTTAAGTCAATGATTTTGTCATGAAAATCAAGAAAGGACTATGTCTTACTACACAAACTTATAAAGCTTTATATATGTAATGCAAATCATATTACTATTATCTATAAAATGCTATCTTATATTAGAAAATACATGATGTATATGTATAGAATATAATATCTTATATAACAGTTTCCACATCTATCAAATTCTTTCATTTGTAATCAGCCACCATGTAATTATGTTTTGGTTGCTATGACGGCATATACAAACAGTGGTCCAATAACGTCGCAAAAATAATACCATATTTTTATTGTGCTTTGTCTATGTTTAACTATTGTTTCAGTACGCAAACACTGAGCACTGTATTTCAGCCTCCCACAGCATTCAGTATAGTAGCATGCCACACAGGGTCGTAGCCTGGAACAACAGACTATGCCGCATAGCCTATTTTAGGAAAGATAAAAGGAAATGCGAAAGAGTAAAAACACTGCAAGAGAAATGAAGAATGCCGTTGGTGGATTCATTAGCAGACTTAACCTGAGGGAAGAATTTGTGAGCTTGAGGCTATATCAAATGAAAACTCCAAAACTGAAAGGCAAAGAGAAAAACTAAAAAAAAAAAAAGAACAACAGAACAGCGTATCCAGGAATTGTGGGAAATTGACAAAATGGACAATTTGAAAATTCAAGGAATTTTCTTTTAAAAAACAAACAGGATAAATGCTATAAATAACCCCCCAAAGTACACCTAGACATATCATATTCAAACTGTAGAAAAACAAAAGAAAAAAAAAATCCTGGCCTAGCCAGAGAAGAAAATAATCTTACCCACAGAGGGCAAATATAAGAATTATATCTGACTTCTCAGAAATTATGCAGCATGGATGGAGTCATGTGAAATATTTATGATGTTGAGAGGAATGAAACACAAAACTAGAATTCTATATCTGGTGAAATTATCCTTTAAAAATGAAAGAGAAATTAAGCTTTTTTCAGAAAAACAATAATTGAGGAAATGTTTCACCAGTAGAGCTTCCTTGCAAGGAATTTTAAAGAAGTACTTTAAAGAGAAAGATAATTACAGCAGTTAGAAACTCAGATCTATGTAAAGAAAGAGCATTGGGAAAGAAAAAAGCACAGGTAAAATAAAAACAGTTTTTAATTTTTAATTCATTTAACAAATAAGCTTATTCAAAATAATGGTAGCAATTTACTTAATTCGGTATGTTTTTGCTTATATTTGTGCTTACAGGTAGTGAAAAGAACAATAATGATACAAGGGAGGAAAAGGAGGAATTAGGATTATTTTGTTAATAAGAGGTACCCCTACTACTCATGAAATAGTATAATGTTATTTGAAAGTGACATTGGATTAGTTTTAAATGTGTATTGCAAAATCTATGGCAACCTAGATTTTTTTTAACTTGATGTTCTTTAAAAAAAAGAATTTTTTAAAAGTATAATTGGCATACTAAGAAAAGAAAGTGGAATTACATAAAATGTTCAATTAAAACCATAAAAGGCAGAAAAGGAGTGGAAGAAAAAATAGGAACTGAGAATAAAGACAAGTAGAAAACAGTAACAAGTATGATATACATTAATCAAACTGTACTGATAATCATTTTGAATGTCAATGATTGGAACACACCAATTAAAAGAGAAATTGGCAGAGTGGTTCAAGTAACATCACCTAATTTTATGTTGTCCACAAAAAATCCACTTTAAAAATACATAGAGAGGCTTGGTGCGGTGGCTAACACCTGTAATCCTAGCACTTTGGGAGGCCAAGGTGGGTGGATTGCCTGAACTCAAGGGTTCTAGACCAGCCTGAGCAAGAGTGAGACCCTGTCTCTAAAAATAGCTGGACATTGTGGCAGGTGCATGTAGTCCCAGGTATATGGGAGGCTGAGGCAAGAGAATCACTTGAGCCCAAGAATTTGAGAATTTGATATTGCTGTGAGCTATGATGCTACAGCACTCTACTGAGGGGGACAAAAGTGAGACTCTGTCTCAATAAATAAATAAATAATTTGATTAAAAGTAAACGAATGCAGAAAGGTATATATAATGTTAACACAAATTTAAAAAAAAGAGGGTGTAGCTGTGTTAATTTTAGACTGCAGATGTCAGAGCAGAGAAAGTTATCAAAGATAAAGTAAGCCATTACATAATGATAAAGAGGTCAGTTCTCCAAGAAAACATAACTATTTCAATGTGAATGTGTTTAAAAACAGAGCAGCAAAAATACAGGAGACAAAAACTGTACTGCAAGGAAAAAATAGATGGATCTATAATTACAGTGACATTAACACTACTCTATCAGAAACAAACAGATCTATCAGGCAGAAAATTATCAAAGACGTAGTTAAACTCAATACCACCACCAATTGATTGAATATAATTGACATCTAAAGACTACATAATCCTACAACCTTAGAGGATGCACAATTCTTAAGCTCGCATGGAGTGTTCACTGAGATAGATGATAATCTTGGCCATGAAACATACCCTGACAAATTTAAAAGCATAAAAGTCATATAATGACATTTGATTTTCAAATGTTGAACCAGACTTTCATACCTGGATAAATCCCATTGGTTATAGTGAATAATCCTTTTTATACATTGGTGAATTTGATTTGCTCAGATTTTATTAAAAATTTTTGCATCTAGATATTAGTTTGCAGTTTTATTTTCTTTCTTTCTTTCTTTTTTTTTCTTTTTGCAGCTTTTGGACCAGGACTGGGTTTGAACTCGCCACCTCTGGCATATGGGGCTGGCGCCCTACTTCTTTATGCCACCCTGCAGTTTTATTTTCATATAATGCCTTTGTTTATTTTTGATATTAAGATAATGCTGACTTCATAGACCTAGTTCCAAAGTATTCCTTCTGCTTCTATTGAGAGATTGTAGAAAAATAATAAGATTTATTTCTTAAATGTTTGGTAGAATCCATTTCTTCTTGTGTGAGTTTTGGCAGATTGTGTCTTTCAAGAAATTGCACCATTTCCTGTAAGTTATAAATTTATAGGCATAGAATTGATAGTATTCAACTTATTAAATGTTCATTATCACTAGTCATCAGGAAGATGCAAATTACAACCACAGTGAAATATCACCTTGTCTTAATAAAAGTTAGAATAACTTTCATTAAAAAGTCCAAAAACAATAGATGTTGGCATGGATGCAGAGAGAAAGGAATGCTTACACTTTTAGTAGGACTGCAATTAGTGCAAGTGGTATGGAAAACAGTATGGAGATAGTGCAAAGAAATAAACATAGACCTACCTTTTGATCAAGCAACCCCACCATGAGGTATTTATCCAAAGGAAAAGAAGTAATTTTATCAAAAAACACACTAGCATTCAAATGCTTATTACAATTTACAATTACAAAGATGTGGAACCAACCCAAGTGCCCATCAGTCCATGAATGGACTAAAAAAATGTGGGGTATGTGTACTGTAGAATACTGTTAAACCATAGAGGATGACTTCATGCCTTTTGCAACTTGGATGCAACTGGAGATCATTATCCTAAGTGAAGTATCTAACAAATGGAAAAAACAATCCACCACATGTATTCACTACAAAACTGGAATTAACTGTTGAACACATATGTGCATAGAGTAAAGTAAAATTCAATGGAAATCAAGCAGGGAGGTGAGAAGGGGAGGAAATGGGTGAAAACCTACTTAGTGGGTACAATGAGCACTGTCTGGGTGATAGGCACATTTACAAGCATAACTCAATCATTATAAAAGTGATCTATGTAACCAAAAATATTTTTACCTCCTATAATACTTTGAAGTTAAAAAAAGAAAAGTCAAGAAAGAACCTTAAACATTTGGCTCCCTGTTGGGCCCCCCTGCCTTTTCGTTTCTCTCAATATTCATTTAAATGCCAGAGCTTCCAAATTCCCCTTCAGAAAACAGCCACAGTTTTGTCTGCGCTTTGTGTTTTTCCCAGCAGAGTGCATCTTCAATTTTGGCTTAATAATCATCCTTTGATTGAGAAAATAAATTAATTCAAAATGAATCGCAGATGTAAATGGAAAACCATAAAATTCCTTGGTGATAACATAACACAAAATCTAGATGACTTTGGGTTTGGCAAAAACTCTTAGATATGGCACAAAAAACAATTCATGAAAGAAAGACTTGATAAGCTGGATGTCATTAAAATTAAAAATGTACGCTTTGTAAAAGACACTGTAAAAGAGAATGAAGACTCAAGCCATAGACTGGGAAAAATATTTGTAGAAGATGTATTTGATTAAGAGTTGTTACCCAAAATGTGAAAAGACTGTTAGAATCCAATAAAAAAACAAATAACTTGATTGAACTTTACCTTACAACTGAAAACAATGCAACCTAAACATTTGTATCCTCATATTATCTGAAATAAAAAAAGAACTGCTAAAAAAAATAAATAATAACTTGAATAAAAATGATCCAAAGAGCTTAACAGACACCTCACCAAAGAAGATATGCAGATGGAAAATAAGCATATGAAAAGATGCTCTACATCATATGTCACTAGGGAAATGAAAAGTAAACCAACACTGAGATATCACTGCACACGCATTACAATGGCCAACGTCTAGAGCACTGACAACACCCAGTGCTGTCAAGGATGTGAAGTAGCAGAAAGTCTCATTCATTGCTAATGGAAATGCAAAGTGCTACAGTTATTTTGGAAGACCGGCAGTTTCTTACAAAACTAAACATACTCTCACTATATAATCATTAATTGCCCTCCTTGGTATTTACCCAAAGGAGTTGAAAATTTATGTTCACACTGAAACCTGCACACGGATATTTACAACAACTTTATTTATAATTACCAAACTTGAGAGCAACCAAGATTCCCTTTAGTAGATGAATAGATAAACTTGTACATCCAGACAGTGGGATATTATTCAACACTAAGAACAAATTGTCAATCAAGCCATCTAGAGACTGGAGGAGACACAAATGCACATTACTAAGAGAAATAAGCCACTGGGAAGAAAAGTTGTATATTGTATGATTCCAACTATATGATATTCTGGAAAAGGCAAAACTGTGGCTACACTACAAAGATAGTTGCCACTGATTGGGGAGAGAGAGAGCCATAAATAGGCAATGCACAAGGGATTTTTAGAACACTCAGATTACTCTCTATGATGAAATAATGGTCGGCAGCATGTTTCCAATTTATAGAATGTGCAAGAGTGAACGCTAACGTGAGCTACAGACTTTGGGTGATAACGATGTGCGGTGCAGGTTCATCAGTTGTAGCAAATTACTTCTCTGTGGGGAAGTTGATAATGGGGAAAGCTATACACATGTAGGGTCGGGGTCTGTAAGGGAAATCAGTACCTTCTACTCAATTTTCATGTGAATCTAAAACTGATCTGAAAATAAAGTCTGATTCTTTAAAAATAATTCAGGCAGTGAGTTAATAATCTCTGGCTCACATAAAGATTGAGCAGGGATAGACAACATAAAGCCTCTTGAGGTATATGTGCTGGCTGAGCTTCAAGACTTACGACTTAATTTCTGGATAAAACATTAGAATACTGGCACCAGTTTCTATTCCTCAGACATACTCCAAACCCAAGTGCTAGTGGTTCTAACATAGCGCTTATTTGTGCATTGGCGTCAATAAATCAGGTAATGTAGGTACTTTACGTATTTGCTTTTCACTGTGGCTCAAACATAGCAAATGTTACATTGAAAGAAGAATGTGGCCAAAAAACTTACTTTCCTTCTACAAATTTCTAAGGAAAAAAGAGCCAAAAGTAAGACTTATCCCATCACGTGATCACTTTTTAATGCATACTTGCCATAGTAATAAAAAGTATGTTACTTGGACAGGAAGAGACACACAAAAGCAAGGAAAAACAGGAATACCCAGAAACAGATTTGTATTTGAGAAGGGTAGCATTATGTGATTATAGTGACAACACAGATCAATGGACAGATAGGTCAATTTTTAATTAACGTAATTGGTATATTTGATTTCTGTATGTAAAAAAAAAAAAAAATTGAACTCCTCTTTCAAACAACATAGAAGAATAAGTTCCAAATCAATTTAAAAAATTTTGCATGGGAAAGCAAAAACCGTAAGGTAAATAAAAAGTAGAATAATATTGTGCAATCTTGGGCTGGAAATTTCTTTAATAAAAAGCAGAAGTACAAAGTAAAAGGCAAAAAACTGGTATTCATTTGACTCTTTCAAAAATTAAGGATTTCTATTCAAAGAAGAATACCATAGACAAAGTTGTTTAAGGGAGACATGGTGGGAGAAATTATTAGCGATCCCTAAATCTGAGAGGAGAATAACATCTAAAATTAACAAAGGATTATCATAAATTCGCAAGAAAACTAAAGGTCACACAACAGAAAAATGGTCCAAGGACCGGTATAAAGAAATCACAAAAGGGCGTCTACCTGTAAGTACGACACTACCAGCTGATCAATCATGTGATCACGTTTAAATGTTCAATAATGATAAGTTTTTTAAAAATGTGGGGAACTCGAAACCTTTATAAATTACTAGTAAGTGTGTCAACAAGTGCAGCCTGTCAGAAAAGTATCACTGCAGCAATTTCCCTCCAACACCATGATCTGTCTCCTTAGTATGTGCCTGAGAGTCTCTCCTGAGGATCCCGAGGAGACAGGAATATGCCTGTTCATGGAGTTGATTTTTGGAGTGGAGTTGGGGGACTCAGATGGTGAAACCATGTGGCAGTTCTCTGTGTAGCATTCAGAGACATGTAATTTGATGTGTGTGTGTGTGTGTGTGTGGATACGTGTGTTATATGTTATTATGAACAGGACCTAATACATGATGTTGGGCGAGAAAAACTGAGAAAGAAAATAATATTGCACAATAACATTTTTCTGAAACACGCACATATATATATTTCAAGAATATATCCATACCGAAGACATATTTTAAACAAAGCAGCATTTGTTCCTATGGGAATGGCTAGAAGGAGAGGCAAAAGTGGAAAAATGAATAACTTCAGATAAAACAGTGATGATAGTGTGCCATGAACTGAGAACTATAGTTAGCTAAATTATATGAAAATGAAATTCATAAACAAAAAAGCAAAAGCTAAAACAAAATACGCTTCAATGAATTGAATAGAGAAGGATGTTAAATTTTTGTTAATACTTCTAAAAATCCCTTTACCATGAAGATATCCCAAAAAGAAAGATCATCAACACTGGCAAATGCAAAAATGATGGAAAAATCAAAATGAAAAGTAACAGTGTAATAATATTCAATCTGATAATAGGATGACATAAATAAATGGCTGGAGATGGGGCATGATAGTGGTCATGTCCAAAACAGAGGAAGGAATCCAGAGTGGTGGGAGAACACCAGCAGGAAATAATAAAATTCAAGGAGACATCACCTAGAATCTAGAATTCTAACTTGGAGTTGGCCTTGCACACATGCCCAGAGGAAAACAGAGGATTCCCATTACATCAATACTTTTAAATTGGGAAATTTTATTTTGTGCCTGATGTCTAATATATGTAGGTAAGTTTTCTAATCTTCCAAAATAAGATTCTGATGTTATCTATTAAAAACTATTGTCTCTAGCCCCATGATTATTAACATTTTTTGTGTGTGTATGTGTGTGGACTGGAGCCCTTTGCAGTCTGTGAAGCCTTTGGACCACTTCTCAGAATAACTTCCAGCGAAATCCAGTACTCATTTCTTAACATTAACAGGCTTCCCTATCATCCATGACTCTCAGCATGAAGACAGGGATAGGCACACTAGATATTTGTAGACAAATGCAGGTTTCCGTAAATGCCTTTGCCCAGCAGCAGCTCTTCCTGCCTGGTTGCCTAGCAACACTTTATCACAGACAACCTGATGGTCAACTGAATTGAAAGAGTCAGAAGTTGAAAATGAAAGGTGCGGTAGTTATTTGTCTGGACTGAGATTTGCCTGATTTTTCTATAACTTGTGAAAAATACTAGCCCTGGGAGGATTCTTCTTGTTTATGACCCCATTTACATAGGAGAAGCGGTGTATCAGTGAACTCGGTGTGCAGTACCAATGTTATCTGTTCACAGGCAGGAAGGATCTCAGGCAGCCGAAGGCAACTGCTTGGTGTATTTTAGCCTACATGGGTTCAGGCAGAGAGTCATAAATAATCATCTGAAAAGATTTTCAAGGAGTCCACTTTTAAATTTTCTCTTCTATCATTAATTTTAATTATATTTTGAAGCCATCTGGTCGCCCACAGCTAAGAGTCCAGACAGTATTTTCTCGTCCTTCCCCGCCTTCCTGCTGTTTCTCCATGCCATCAGTTACTTGGTCAATCTTGACCATGCATAATGTTAGATGCAAAAGTGGGGGGAAGGGGTGAAGGAGTAAATGAATTTTCCATCTTCTTTTTCATACTTCCCTGCTTCTTCTCCTTTCATCATTAGCGAGCTGAGAGGCAGAGATCAGTAAGTCTTAAGAAATGTGTGTGTGATGCCAGTTCAGGGTAACACATTATCTTTGACAAGAGTTCTCATTTCAAACAAATAGTTTCAGGGGAGATCTAATTGCATGTATGAACCTACTCTGTCCTCACTCTGATATTTTAATGACATTAAATTTCACTCATGGAGTTTTAATTATCAGTTATCCCACTATTTTCCAATCAAAATCTATTCTTTCATTGCTTTTAGAAGTCTGTCTCCCATGTACTTCCACTCCATTTTATTCCCATCTTACCTATTATTTTCTTTCATCTTAGTCACCTTATCAACAGCAAAGGTTTTTCTTTTAATTTTTCTCTCTTTAAATTCCTTTTTCCTCCTCACTGTATTTTAAGTGATTTTATAAAATTCATAAAACCACTATGCAATGTTTTTGCTTTGTGCACTTTGAAAGGTGACTCTGATATCCCACAAGTGCATGCACATTTTATACTACATGCAATATAAAACTTGGACTTATAAAAAAGAAATGAGATATGATCTACAGTTTGATAAATCTGTCATAATGAGCTATGTAATGCCAGGTCTTCACAGCGCTGCTAATCCACAACTATGCAATGCTATACTTGAAAGAAAGTATGTGATCCTGTAGAGGATACATTTTCATTTAAAACCCCGTGGCCATTTTACTCTTGAGCTTGAAAGATCAATTTGCGGTTAAGTCTACCCATAAAACCTTTCTTGTTGATTCTGCATTGTCTTTGGAGAATCAACACACACAACAACAACAGAAGTTCCTTTCATCTATTCTAATTTTCTATTTACTACTTTGACTTAAAATTTGGAATAGTTCTCTATTTTATTTTCTAATAAATTCCTGAGTTATTTAGGAATAAAAGTTGAGCATTCTTTGCTTTGTTTTCCCTTCCTTTATATTTCCACTTGCCATATGATTTCTATTACTTTAATTTAAGATTTTTATGTTCTGTATTCATAAATTTCTATTATTTATTTTGTAGGACTATAGCCAGACTATATGAATTTCATCAATTTTTACAAACTCTTTTAAATGACATTTTTGCCCTGTGATTTCTTCATACTATTTTAAAAGGCAAGTCTTTGCTTTAGTCTATTAAAAAGAACTTTACTTGGAGCCTATCATGACCACAGTCCTTGTTCAAGAGCATTTTCAGCAAAATGCACTTGGCTGGAGGAGCCAATAATCAATTACAACATATTCTAAATGCTGTTAGGAATTTTGTTATTTAGTCCTGTAAAGATATATTTATTTGTTGCTCATGATTTTCTTATTCTTTTCTTTTTCTTTCTTTCTTTTTTTTTTTTTTTTTGAGACAAAGTCTCAAGCTTTCACCCTGGGTAGAGGGTTGTGGTGGCATAGCTCATAGCAACCTCCAACTTGGGTTCAAATGATCCTCTTGCCTCAGTTTTTCTATTTTTAATAGAGGCAGGGTCTCACTTTTGCTCAGGCTGGTCTCAAACTCAAGCAATCCACCCACCTTGGCCTCCCAGAGTGCTAGGATTACAGGGGTGAGCCACTGTGCCTGGCCTACTGCTCGTGATTTAAACAAAAAATAGACTAAAATGTCACAGTATTACAAAGTTGTAATATTGTTTGAGGAGTTGCAATTGCTATTTTATTTAGATAGGTATCAAATTAACAATAGTGGAGTTCATTTACCAATTTCACACTGTTATATCTATTTTCTCTATTTCCTAACCCATTTGGGGATATGTTTTATATAACAATTAATAATATTTGTCAATTATTTTAAATGCATATATTTCTTTTGGCTTGTTTTCTTGTCAACATTTTATTTTTATTTCAGATTAATAAGAGGATACAAATGATTAGGTTACAATGTTTGCATTTGTTAGGTAAGGTCCCTGTTGTAGTTGTGCCCCTTACCCAGGAGGTGTGCCATATGCACTTATATTGTGCCCATTAGATGGAAATACACCAATCCTACCCTCTCCCTCTTTCCACCTTCCCACTCCCCCCAACTTGAATTGAATTATGTTTTCCTCTTAAGTGGGTGTGCATTAATCCGTCTACTAGATTCATAGTAGTATTGAACACACTGGATACTTATTTTCCATTCTTATGATAATTTACTAAAGAGAATGTTCTCCAATTCTGTTCAGGTTGTTACAAAAGATGTAAGTTTCATTGTTTTTATGGTTGAATAGCATTCCGCTATATACATATACCACAATTTACTAACACATTCATGGGTTGATGGACACTTCTGTTGATTCTACATCTTGGCAAGTATAAATTGAGCTGCAAAAAACAATCTACTACAAATGCCCTTATGATAAAGATTTTTTTCTTCTGGATAGTTACCTAGTAATGAGATTGAAAGATCAAATGGAAGGTCTATTTTGAGTTCTTTGAGGATTCTCCATGCTGAGAATTATGAGAACCCAAGAAAAGAAATAGCAGAGGACAACAACAAATGGAAGAACATACCATACTCTTGCCCGGGAAGAATCAACATTTTTAAATTGCCTGTACTATCTAAAGCAATCTACAGATTTAATGCAATCCCCACATCATACTTTGAAGAACTTCAAAAAATAGTTCTTTGCTTTGTGTGGAACAAGAAAAAACTCATATAGCCAAGGCAATTCTTAGTACTACAAACATACATTTCCTTTGTAAGAGACTGGGTCTTGCATCAGGTGCATCTTGTCCTGTTTTCTGCTGTTTATTTACATCTGGCCTTTCTTCACCCATTGTCTTAACTGAGTGATTTTAATAAAACCAAAGTCCTTTTAGATCCTTCATGTTACTATTATTGTTTTCATTTCACTATTTAAATTTTTCTCTTTGGCAGTTCATATATTCTTCAGTTTTGAGACCCGGCCAAAAGCAAGAAACAGTGTTCACCATACCAATATTTGAGGTCTATGGATTCCTGTCAAGGAAGGTGCTGTTCCTTAAACTACTTGAAGGATGAGGTAAGAGGCTTTAAACTCTGGGGCAAACTTGGAAGGATCTGTATCTTGTCTTTTTCAATATTGGTTATTCGGTGATTTATTTTTGTTTTGCTCCCACCCATTCTTTTTTTTTTTTTTCCTCTAAAGGAAATTTAGTAAAAGTGAATGGGACTATGCTCAAGTTTCTCTTCAGATCGCATAAATCTTTCGCCTTTTACTAAAAGTGAATGGGACTAAATTTCATTATAACTTAAACCTTACCAAAAACATTTATCTTGTTATCATTTGATCTTTATATTGCCAGTTTTTCTATAATAATTCCTGATGAATCAAAACTAATATTTTGACTTATTTGCCCCTTCCCACACAGGGAATCTTTATAGATATCCTCACAAGATAAGGTTATTTAGCTGACACTGTTTGCTAAAACTTTTAGGCATGAACAGAATTTGTCACATGGACATGTAAAAAAAAGTCTTGTCTTTTTCTCAATGGGTACATATAACCCACACCAGACGGACGATGAAACTGACGTTAAGCATCACAAAGAAGATTATACAAATTACTGTCACCTCCAAGGGGATGTCTGGTCAGACAAGGAAGATGGGAACTAACCACTATTTTAGAAACTTGAAAGTTAACAGACAAGCATTTCTAACATCACACCCAGCTAGTGTGATTTCCTTGCAGATACTGAAGTAAAAACGCATCAGTGAGTGAGAAGAGTTAGCAAATAGTAAAAGACAAGACAGAAGAAGACACAGGTCTGTTGGTACACAACCCACTTCCCTGAGGGGCTCGGCGGGGAAGCAGCTTTCTGCACAGGAAGAGAAGTTCTAAATAGAACTAGATGCTTCCTTCTCCAAAACACTGACATTTACTAACAAGCACTGAAGTGAGGAAATAGACTTAAAGTATCAGTTGCTTGGAACATTAAAGGACAGGAGTCTTAGAAAGCTCAAACTTCTTGCTTTTATCCTTGTTCTTTTTCCTTATCTGGATATTGAGAGCATTCTACAGATATAAATAACATTGAGTCTGGAGGAGATTTATACCAACTCAAGGAAAACCTATGCACCTCAGTTGAAATGTAACAAAATCCATTTTCCTTCATCATTCAGAATATATTAGGAGCCCAGTAACACATTCACAGCATTTTTTTTTTTTTTTAGTCTTAAGACTCAGTTGTATTAAACATCCCCTGTTCTTTAGGAACTCATGACCTGATACAGGAGATAAACACATAAAAATAACAAATCCCATACATTTAGTAAAACTTAGACCAAGTTCTCTGTCTGTGTACCTTTATCTACTTTGATCATTGATTATATACGTACAGATATAGAAAGTCTTCTCATTTAACAAAAGCAGTCTGGGCCACGTTTAGTAATTAGCAGTATTGGTGTGGAATAAGGGCATAGGAGATGCAATAAAGCATTTTCTCAGAAGTCTGTAGCAATTATGATTAGGCCTAGAATAAGACAATTCTACAATCTGAATGAGGAAAGGAGAAAATTAAGATTTTAATCACAAAATAAAACCAAAGATAGAATTAAGGTAAATTTCAGTCATTCTACTAATCAGGACTTAATAGTATTAAATTTCTAACCCACAATACCTCAGAACAAGAATAGTTGCAGATGGGGACTTTAAAAGGTAATTAAGGGTGAATGAAGTCATTAGGGTGGGCCCTGATCCAATATGACTTGTGTCCCTAAGAGATTAGGACAGACAAACACATATAGAATGAAGACGGCTTTAAGACACAGGGAGAAGAGAGCCATCTCCAAGCCATGGAGGGAGCCTCAGGAGAATTCAGCCTTGCTAACTAACACCTTGTTCTCAGACTTCTACCCCCTAACACAGTAAGAAGCAAATTCATGTTGTTTAACCACCCAGTCGGTGGTACTTTGTTATGAGAGACCCAGCAGACTAATACAGTAATAATTTATTTGGCTTCTGGAATAGAGGATTTTCTTGATTTTCTTCTTAGTCCCAATTTCCTTTCAGATTTTATTTATTCAGCAGGCAACAGGATTAAGAGAAAAATGAAGTCTTAGGACAAAATGAACTTGACTTCTATATCACTACTGCTTTTGCCCCGGCTAAAACAGTCTATTCTAACTATTTCCTCCAGGAGTTACTGTAAAACAATTATGCTTCCCAGGCAGACACCATCTTCAATGTTGGGGAATCCATAGATCATTATTAAAGATCCTGATGAAAGTGACCTGGAATATAATACATGGAGTCAAGGTTCAAAGGAAGTTGATGATTTGGGTGTTATTTTACTTAATTAACCAACTAATTTATATATTAGCTCTGAATAGACTTTCTTCTGTCCTCTGAAAGACTCCACTTCATGTTTAGTTGGGACTGTTCTCCAAAACCAGAAGGGGAGCCTCGGTTCTGCACAGAACCGCTCCTCAAGAGCAGGGAATAGAATGAAGATAACCAGTCTCAGACAGGAACACAGCCTCCCAGGACGGCCACACTTCCTGGGAGCTCCTTCCACAGCCAGGTTGCTTTGCCCAAGGATGCTTTTAAACCTTGCATTTTATTTCCACCATGAACACAAGTCAGCCTGTTAAATCCTTGTGTTTGAAGAGTTGCAGTAAGATAGGTGCTGAGGGCGCGTACACAGAAAGTAAGAGCAAGAAGAGCTGCCTGGTGTGGAAGACGCTCTCAGTGTTTTCTGCTGCAGGGGACTTGGGCTAACTTTCTGCCCCATGGACTGTGATCCCTTTGTGCCACAGCCCAAATCTTTCTTTTCTGGTGAGGACTTTCTATTAACACTGAGATGCAAACACCATGCAGGTACACCACAAATTAGCCACATGGAGATGAGAAATAATTCCCTTGAGGAGAATCAACATGAAATGGAGCTGTCAGGTAAACTCTTTTTCTTTCAGTTGTTCCTATACCCTCTTAGACAGTGTTCCCAAGAGATTAAGCCATCAGTCTCTTAATCCCAGTCATTGGCCAGCTTTATAACACAGCCTTTGATTACATCTCTCTCTCCGTTGTTTCTTTTGTCTTGTTTAGTTTTGTTTTTTGCTTCTCCCTCTCCTTTCCCTTTATTCCTGCTACTAAGGCTGGGGTCTCAGGCTTTTATACAACTTTTTTGCAGATTTTGCTTTATGAATGACCCAGGCTGAGAAAGATGTGAAGGGAAAAGCAGCTTGTTCATGAAGTAGGTGGCATTATTTGATCCAAAAATGAGAAAGCAAGTAGCTCATTTAGTTACTGGTTTCAACTATGTACAGAATTATCTGCTTGCTTTATCAAAGTGCCAGAAAAAGGTGATGGCCTTTGACGTATCAACATTCCCCAGAATTCCCTTTCTAGAATGCTCCCAGCTAGGGTGAGCTACAAGGGATATTCTCTGATGAAAGTTGGAAGATGGAAGGTAATAGTACAAATTCTCCTGGTTATTCTGACACTAATCTAAGTGCTGCTATAGAAGGATTTCACTGATACATTAAAGTTCCAACTAGGCTAAATTTAAATTGATCAAAAGAGAGATTGCCCTGAATGGGCAGAGCCTAATCTGTTGGAAGGAATTTTAAAAGAAGGCTTGAACTTTTCCTGAGCTAAGATTCTCAACAGCAGCCAGGCGTGTAGTTGCTCTCCATTCCTCCCGCATGGTCCTTTCTGACTGGCCTGTGCTCAGTCAGCTTCAGTTCATGCTTGTGGGACTCCAGCTCCCCTCCCAGCTCTCTGCTCTGTGGACACCAGTTTTCTTAACCCATCTGTACAATTGTGCTACCAATTCTTTGTTTAAAGAAAAATATATATACACATATATGTCCACATGTATGTGTGTGTGTGTGTGTGTGTGTGTGTGTGAGATAGACAATTAAGTTCATGAGCTCATCCTAGAAAAAGTGCTACATGCCTCATTGCTAAATATCAAAACAGTTACCCACATACTCCCCTTGGGAAGCTCTGCACTGATACCAGCCAGCACCTAGTCCACCCTTCAAAGCAATTTTGGAACTGTTTTTCTGGAATGGCCATCAGAGCCGGTGTCACATGAGGTCTGACAATCAAGTTCGCAACTCATCTTAGAAAGAGTGCTTTCTAAGCACTCTTAGAAATAAGAGTATACTTCATTGTTGAATATGACTATAGTCACCAGATGGTTAAGGGGAGCACTTCAAAGGTGGCCATAGTGATATTCAGCAGTGAGGTATGTAGCACTTTTTCTAGGATGAGTGCATGAACTTAATTGTCCGTCCTTGTACATATAACACTCAAAAAAATTGCTTTTTAAATTTAAATATAGGAGCTACCTAATTTACTCATTACTTTCACTACATTTGTTATTTAATCTACCTTTGGAAATACTGAAAAATTGACTATAAAACAAAATGCATTATATTCATTTATTTACCTTCTATTAAATTTTACCTATTATGTGACAAACGTTATGCAGCACTGTGGAATCAAGGACAGATACCACATGGTCCCTGTCGTCTAGGGATCAGAAACCAGGAGGAAAGCCATGTGTACATGCCTGATTATTTCACAAGGTCATGTCTGTCTGTCACAGTCTAGGTAAGCCCAGATCATCACACAGGGGTGCTTCCCATTCTTTGATTTCAAAGAGTTAGAGGACCAAATCAAGCAATCAACCAAAAAAGTGATTTTTTTTTTAAAAAAAAATTTATCGTTGGGGGTTCATTGAGGGTGCAAGAAACCAGGTTACACTGACTGCATTTGTTGGGAAAAGTCCTTCTTATAATTGTGTCTTTAAAAAGTGATTTTTTAAAACGACACATTACTATATGATTTTTGAGTAAATGACAGAAAGTTGTGAGACATAGTTAAATTAAAACAAAATTACTTGTTATCCACTTTTATACCAAGGAAAAGTAAGGATAAAATTGATGCAGAACACTTTCTCAGTCTTGCCTTAAGTACTTTTCTTACAGGAATAGACACATTCCTGTAATCCTAACACTTCGGTAAGTGAAGCAGGAGGATTCCTTCAGGCCTAGAGTTTGAGATCCTCTAGGCAGCTTTTTTTTGTCTCTACAAAAAAAAAAAAAAAAGTTAGCTGAGCACAACGGCCAGTGCCTATAGTCCCAGCTATTTAGGAGGCTGAGGTAGGATGATTGCTTAAACCCAAGAGTTTAAAAATGTGATGAGCTATGGTTGTGCCACTGCACTCCAGCTTGGGTGATAGAGTGAGACTCTACTTCACATAAAATATAATATAAAATAAATTAAGAAATATATAATATAAAATTTAAAAATAAAATAAATACATAAACTATTTGAAGTGAAATAGTTATTCATGTTATCAAAACAAATTCCTAAAAAAAATTTTATATTTAATAATCCATCAAAATATATTATGATTTATTTATGATTTTAATAAATTTTGTAGGAATATTTATTATAATAGCATCTTTGAAGGACATTTTAACACTTAAATAATACTGATCTGAAAAATAATTTAATTAATTACTTAATTTATTTATTTTTTAATTATTAAATCTTAGCTGTGTACATTAGTGCAATCAAGGGGTACAATGTGCTGGTTTCATATACAATCTGAAATATTTTCATCAAACTGTTTAACATAGACTTCATGGCATTTTCTTAGTTATTGTATGAAGACATTTGTATTCTGCATTTAG